>WSYH01006213.1:0-39511 GCA_036426205.1 Ascaphus truei
GTGGTTGTTGTGTGTCCTTGCGGAGGTCTGGTTTGAGCGATGTACTTCATCCCTTCGTAAGGACATACACGCTCTATACTTGTTTGATTCATTAGTCCAATATTAATCTCATATATTTTGAATTGTCATATTATTAATATATATATTTTATTTATTATTACACATTTAATCTCATATAATATATATTTAGGTGATGCCTGCTTCGCTCATGTGTCCACCATTGGTCTTGCTACCTTTACATGTCTTCTCTCTTTTTTTTTGGTTCTAGTAACCTTTTATTTCCTCATAATGATATTGTCCTCTGAATCTCTTTTTCCTATTTCTTTGCATACATTGCATCTGTTGTAATCATGTGTAATTATCATGTCTGCTTTGTATTTAGCAAATATTTTGATGTGTATTGTATACAAACTTTTTACTCTCATGTTTGCTATTTTTAGCCCCTAACGGTTTATATAAATATGTTATCATGTAATGAAGTACTGATACTCTCCTATTGATAGGTTATGTACTACATTGCTATTCTCTTAGTCTAAACATTCTGTCCCATTTTTATCAGCATTTATAGGGGTTAAATTATCCCCATTAATACGTCTGCATTCAATTTTCTAATTAGCCCTTTTGTGATGTGTTGGGTCAACCTGACTATAAGTATGTGCTTCACACCTATGCTATTTTTCCCTGAAAAAGTCTCTGTTCGAGACGAAACGCGTAGGGACTGATTCATGATATATTGTCCTATTTTTATTGCTTATATGCCACTCCAATATATGGGACTTTACATTGTTTGGCAATCTACACCCCCGATATTCTTGCGGGGATCGCCGTAGCTTACCCGGATAACCCAGTGACGTCACGAGCTCTCGCGAGACTGCTACCAGGAGCTCATTGCGGTGACGAAGAGCTGGAAGTAGAGAGACATTCTCCACTTGCTCCGGTACATGGAGTAGAACTGCAGTGTCGCTGCATTCCTCCACATCAGACGGTACTGGAGCGGCTGTATCCTGCACCTGGGCTGGCGATTGAGTATAACTCATGAATGCTTTTATTTCCCTTATGTTTGTGTGTGCATTTTTACACATCCTACCCCATATAAATTTGTAAACCTTAATACGCTATGAGTGCGCCTGTTTTTTGTTTGTTTTTTCTGTAGATATATATATATATCTATCTCAAAACGAATAGACGATACCGTTCTGTGGCTAACGAAATGCTTTTATTTGTGCGAGCTTTCGAGATACACTGATCTCTTCTTCCGGCGGCGTTACAATGGATAAAGCAAGAAAGGTTTTTACTTAAAAACAGTGCATCGCGGAATATATATGTGACTGAAGCCTATCCCTCCCCCCTGTGCAGTATGCGATTTATGACTTAAGGTGTTAAATGGTCCCTAAATGTTAGTGATGTAAGAGTGTATGTGTATCTGTCTAAATATACATTTATAAAGTGACCACAGTGTATACAGCGCTTTACAAAAGGTGTGTGTGGAGTGGGTATGTATACCAATGGTGTGGGTAGGTGTAGAAATGTAAGAGGTTGTTGCATTACTATTAATGTGTGTAGATACTGTGTGGTCCCTATTGATATATAGGGATAAAATTACATAGTACATTTTTATGTGTAAGAGACAGCTGTGCGTGAATTCATATAGCGCAGTATGTATAGACATGGCCTTTAGCACTCATGGGAAGAGAGTTCTCTTGTGTCAGGGTAGTGACTCATGAATCTGCGGTCTCGGTTTGACCACCGCTAAGTGTTCTGAACAGTTGCATAAATTTGTATTCATGCAACCGTCTCTCTTTCGAGATATATATATATATAGATGAATATTACCAGAAAAACCAACTCCTCTGTCTCTCCTTACTGGACCATCATCTGGTAATATTCATCTTTATTATCTTTTATGGGACATACTGTAGCATCTGGAGTCTATTCTATATATGTGTGTGCCGGCTGCTGTGACATTTTATATATATATACAGTTAGGTCCGGAAATAATTGGACACTGATACAAGTTTTGTTATTTCGGCTGTGTACCAAAATAAATTCAATTTACAGTTAAATAATGAATATGGGCTTAATTTGAGAGTATTCACATCCAAATTGGAGGAAGGGTTTAGGAATTACATCTCTTTAATATGTAGCCCCCTCTTTTTCAAGGGACCAAAAGTAATTGGACAATTGACTCAAACGCTGTTTCATGGACAGGTGTGGACTATTCCTTCATTATTTCATCATCAATTAAGATGTTAATTGGTCTGGAGTTGATTCCAGGTGTGGCATTCGCATTTTGAAGCTGTTGCTGTGAACCCACAACATGCGGTCAAAGGAGCTCTCAATGCAAGTGAAAAAGGGCATCCTTATGCTGCAAAAAAAAGAAAATCCATCAGAGAGTTAGCAGAAACATTAGGAGTGGTCAAATCAACAGTTTGGTACATTCTGAGAAAAAAAAAGAACGCACTGGTGAGCTCTGCAATACACAAAGGCCTGGACGTCTATCGAAGACAACAGTGGTGGATGATCATAGGATCCTTTCCATGGTAAAGAAAAACCCCTTCACAACATCCAGCCAAGTGAAGAACACTCTTCAGGAGATAGGCATATCGTTATCCAAGTCTACCATAAAGAGAAGACTTCACGAGATCAAATACAGAGGGTTCACCATAAGGTGCAAACCATTCATAAGCCTCAAGAATAGAAAGGCCAGATTAGACTTTGCCAAACAATATCTTGACAAGCCAGCCCAGTTCTGGAACAGCATTCTTTGGACAGATAAAACTAGGATCAACCTGTACCAGAATGATGGGAAGAAAAAAGTATGGAGAAGGCTTGGAACGGCTCATGATCCAAAGCATACCACATAATCTGTAAACCATGGTGGAGGCAGTGTGATGGCATGGGCATGCATGGCTTTCAATGGCACTGGGTCACTAGTGTTTATTGATGATGTGACAGAAGACAGGAGCAGCCAGATGAATTCTGAAGTGTATAGGGATATATTGTCTGCTCAGATTCAGCCAAATTCAGCGAAGTTGATTGGACGGCGCTTCACTTTACAGATGGACAATGACCCAAAACATACTGCGAAAGCAACCCAGGAGTTTTTTTAAGGCAAAGAAGTGGAATATTCTGCAATGGCCGAGTCAATCACCTGATCTCAACCCGATCGAGCATGCATTTCACTTGCTGAAGACAAAACTTAAGGCAGAAAGACCCATGAACAAACAGCAACTGAAGACAGCTGCAGTAAAGGCCTGGCACAGCATCACAAAGGAGGAAACCCAGCGTTTGGTGATGTCTATGCGTTTCAGACTTCAAGCAGTCATTGCCTGCAAAGGATTCTCGACAAAGTTTTAAAAATTAACATTTTATTTATGATTTTGTTAATTTGTCTAATTACATTTGAGCCCCTGAAATAAGGGACTGTGTATGAAAATGGTTGCAATTCCTAAACGTTTCATACCATTTTTTTGTTCAACCCCTTGAATTAAAGCTGAAAGTCTGCACTTCTATTGCATCTCGGTTGTTTCATTTCAAATCCATTGTGGTGGCGTACAGAGCCAAAATTATGAAAATTGAGTCAGTGTCCAATTATTTCCGGACCTAACTGTATATATATAGTGTGTGTGTGTGTCTGTATATACAGTATATCACAATTTATGTATATATATCACAATGAAGAAGGTATGTCTGCTATACAGTAAATCATGTAGCATTGTAGACGCATATTTTCACAACAACAGAATCTGCAAACGAGTTGTTCCCATTTATTTCTGAAGGAGCCCTCACCATAGTGACAGATAGATCTCTACAGTTGCCTGGTTGGAACTGCTCCCAGTATTTTCATTGCAGGTACTGTATACAGTAAATGCAAAGAATCTGTGTTCTTGCAACTACATCAACAGGAGCAGTACAGCCGCAAGATCTGGTTTGTGTCAACTGTCACGCTACTGTGGCTAACATCAAGACAAGCCTGCAATATATTAAATCATTGTCAACTGATCTCTATTAGGATGAGCCATAGTTAACCAAGATTGTTTTTATTTTAAAATTTGCTCTATTTTCCAGAGAGAATAATTTATGGAACTTTTTGCACTCTCTTATCTGTATTTCTGTTTATGGGCTCTCTGCAGATTCATAGGACAGTGGTCCACCTTGTGGGCTTTCATCAAATGTTCATGTGCAGCTGATAACCAACATATCATGTTATAATTAAGTAATAATCCCCTCAGAACAGGGCGTTACTGGCCAATAATGCCCTGGCTGAAGAGTTGAAGGCCCGAGGCACACACACACACACACAAACTGCTGCTACACACACACACACACACACACACACACACATGCTGGTTATATATAGATAATATTTAGGGTGCTGGTTATATATAGATAATGTTTAGGGTGCTGGTTATATATAGATGATATTTAGGGTGCTGGTTATATATAGATGACTGTTTGTAGCATTTTTAACACGTGGTCTGGGATATAGCTGCTCTCTGGGCTTCCTTTCCAAAGTCTCTTTACATTGCTGCAAGGGGGACCCTCTTTGACAGCTGTCATCTTTAAAAGACCCCGTTGACAAACACGTTATCCTGGTATTTATACGACCTGTAACATTTCCCATATATCTGTGTCCCTGGCAGGGTTTGTGGGGGTCCTGTACAGGAGTAAAGGGGCTTTAACAGTTCAGATATTTATGTGCAGCCCTAATACTCTGCAAGGGCAACAGTGGGGTTGGATGGGTTAATGGGTCATATTCCAGACATCTATTTGCACAGTGTATCTGTGCTAGCATCTATTAACCCCTTGGGTACCATCACCTATGCGCAAAAATATCATGATGTCCTCTTTCGAAGCAGGAAGCCATGTTACCAGACTGAGGAGGAGGCACAGAATATGGGGGACATGTATTTCTGTATATAGGATAGGATATAGGATATAGAAGATAGGAAATAGGATAGGATATAGGATATTGGATAGGATATAGGCTATAGAAGATAGGATATAGGATAGGATATAGGATATTGGATAGGATATAGGCTATAGAAGATAGGATATAGGATAGGACATAGGATATAGGATATAGGATAGGATATAAGATGGGATGTAGGATATTGGATAGGATATAGGATATAGGATAGGATATAGGATATAGAAGATAGGATATAGGATAAGACATAGGATATAGGATATATAACCTAGGATAGGATATAGGATAGGATATTGGATATGACATAGAATAGGACATAGGATATAGAATCTAGGATAGGATATAGGATATGATATAGGCTATGGTATAGGATAGAATCTAGGATAGGATATAGGATAGGATAGGATATAGGATATAGAATCTAGGATAGGATATAGGATATGATATACTGTAGGCTATGGTATAGGATAGGATATAGGATAAGATATAGGATATGGGATATAGAATCTAGGATAGGATATAGGATAGGATATAGGATATAGAATCTAGGATAGGATATGGGATATGATATGATATAGGCTATGGTATAGGACAGGATAGGATATAGGATATAGAGAATAGGATATAGGATACATGATATTGGATAGGATATAGGATATAGTATATAGGATGGCAGAAGATGTAATAAGGATGTGTCCCTGTAATTGTGCCATTGAACACACATATATGTGCGCCCTGTGTCTCCATAGAACCCGAGTCCTCATGTAGATGCAGTTCTGATATCACTCTGTACACCCCCCTCCACACACACACACACACACACACACACACACACACACACACACACACACACACACACACACACACTGTGCTACCTTATAATAACTTCACATTCACAGTGTGTGTGTGTGTGTGTGTGTGTGTGTGTGTGTGTGTGTGTGTGTGTGTGTGTGTCAGGTTAACACACACACACACACACACACACACACACACACACACACACACACACACAACACAGAACACAGCAGCTCTACATATACATGCTACACCCATAAACACTGCTGCTGACACTGACACACACTCACACACACACTGGAGCTCTATATACACAGACACACACACACACACACACATCAGCTCTACACACATAACCTAGCCACACTACACACACACAAACTGCTGCTACACACACATACAACTGCACAACACAACACAAACACACACTGCTGCTGCTATACCCATAAACACTGCTACAGTACTGACACACACACACACACACACACACACACACACGCAATCAAAAATGCAACCACTTACTAAACTTTGCAGACTCTCTCCCCCCCAATTCAACTGAATCAGCTCAGGAGGGGGAGGAGTCAACCCATGGCTGATACTTCCTGACCAATCCCCTGCCCAGTGTCAGAGCTGTTACTTCATTCTGACCAATCTCCTGCCCTGTCTCAGCTGTTGTGAAAGCTGATTGGCTGGAAATAAACAGATTGGAAATTGCACTTTGCAAGCTGCTAAAATTCCGGGCATTACTGATTGGTTAAAATTCCGGGCATTATCCAATCAGTAATGCCTGGAATTTTAACCAATCAGAGAGCAGGGTTTTCAATAATGCCCTGAATTTTACTGCTTTACTGCTTTAGCCTATAATGCCGAATAACACAGTTTCCATAGGATCCAATGGCAGAATATCACAGACTATCCCACTACAAGGCACCAGCGGGAGCAGTAACCTTTGCTACAGCAGTACACCCAAGGCAATATTTATTTACTGCAATGCTATTCATCTCTTCTATTTTCTTTTATACCCCAGTTGAATGATTTTTTAACATTTTCAAGGGCACAGGAGCTGGATTATAGAACAGGACTGCTATTTTTGGTACAGGTCACTTAGGCCCATACGTATCAAGTGTTACCAACTGGGACATTTGGACTGTGTGTCACCTTGGCCATCGAGGCGCTTTTGCATCAATTTTGCTCTTTCATCTGTTTGTGAATTTGGGAGTGTTTCTTGGAGCGTGTGGGGGAGGAGCTGCTGGGAGGAACAGCACAGTGAGATATACCAGCGTTTTCATTAAAAAAATAACAGGTTTATGGTGGTATTAACTGCTTTGCTCAAAAGGTCAGCGTCAGTTAAGGAGAAGTCCCAATAACAAGCTTCATACATATGTCACAAGCGCACAATGACATACACAGAACCCTTTGCTTGGTTTCTAGTGCCGGATTCTTAATCTTGGTACTTACCCCTGTCAGTTAGAAGCTGGGGAGAAGCTTATATTGCTATAAGTTATTATAAGTTATAGTTGCAGATTAGTTGGCCAATCTAATAATGCTATTTTGGGATCACGTGCTGGCTTTTTAAAATGCTAACTGGCAGCAGGTTTCCTCTCCTTCATTATCAACAATGACCTTGATGAGGCAGCCCAAGGTCGGCTGCAGGCAACTTAGAGGGTTAGGAACCTTGACAGAATGAATGGTGGTCGATAAGAGGCATTGTACAACCTCTTGGCTTACAATAAAATATAACACCAGGAACAAGACTGAATGACAGTGTGAAGAAGAGTAAAAAGTTAAAGCTTCCTCTTTCTGATGAGCGGATCTTCTTACTGTTAACCTTGCTAACTTAGCTGATGTTTCTTGTCTTCTATTACAGTTCCACCAAAGATCTCCAACATCTCATCAGATGTCACTGTGAATGAGGGAAGCAACGTGACACTGGTGTGCATTGCAAATGGACGCCCGGAGCCAATGATTACCTGGAGACATCTCACCCCCACGGGTATGAAAACATTTTCAGACTAATTCCTTCAAACAGATTGTACCATATACATCTCCATCAGTGAATGAGTTTTATGTTCATTTGAAGGGTGCAATTCCCCCCCCCCCAATATGACCTATTTTGGAAGTGAACACCATGTGATGTCTTTAAAGCAGATTACCAGCCTTATTTGGAAAACAAAGTGCTGTTTTTTATGTTATTTTTTATTTAAATAGGCCCAAAGCCTGCACTAGAGTGTTCACATGGCTGGTATTTATTCTCACTTTCTCCACTCCAACAGGCGGCTGAGAGCTGTTTTTCATGCACAAAATCTCAGTCTAAAGAGGCAATCCAAGCATGCGTTTGTGTTTTTAGTTTGGCAACGTTTTTCCAATTTTAACATAGGAGTGAAACAGGGGGTCTCCAGAGCTAAACCACACTAATGTCAGCTCTGGGGACCCCCTGGATCCGGAGATACCTATATATGGGGTGCCAGTAGGTGCTCCGCTCGGCTTGCATGGTTCATGTAATGGCGGTGTTTCAAAGCTTGCACCCTGTGAGCCAATAAGAAGCCGTGACGTCATCAGGTTCGGCTTCCTATTGGCCTGTGTGACGTGGGAGCTTTAAACTTTAAAGTCCAGCTAGCTGAGCTGGAGCTGCTACTGGCATGCCATACGTAGGTCTGTGTCTCTGGGAACGGGGGGGGGGGGGTCTGAAATGAGTGGGGTTCAGCTCAGGAGAACCCCTGCTTCAATCCCATGTTAAAAAAATTAACAATGTGCAAAAACAAATCGCCCCTTGGATTGCACCTTTACAAACGTCAGTGAGCAGGGGAAAAAACGGAGGTGGCAAACACAGATTCTACCTACAGTATTGTGAAGAAATCTATGTACGTACATGAAGAACTGCTCTTGTAATGACTGTACAGCAGCTTTCATTATAAAGGTGAAACCGGGCTCCTAAATGAACAATTTTCTCATTCACTTTTTTTATTAGACTGTCACTGTCTTGAAATAGATTTTTAAATACAAGTATGAAAATTACAGAGCTGAGCTTTAATTTAACACGGAGCGGACAGGCACCACAATTCAAGCAAGATGCTGTGTAAGAGCCTGCAATATTTATCCTGCGTGTTAATTTCTGTCGGTGACAGTGGCAGTAATAAGTCTTGGTTTTTTAATACCAGCAGCTCACATCATCATAATTAAATCAACCTGTGGGTGAGCACTCATGTAGTGTATGGCATTTTCACGAGTTTGGCAATTCTGCCTGTTTTCAAATCTGAGTTGTAATTTACTTCGCAGGATTAGGAGTTGTTAAAAGCCATATTGCGTAACTAATAGTCAAAATATGGCTTTTTGAAGTGAAGCGGTAATTTCAATGACAAGTAAACCCAGATGTAGCCTGAAAGTAAATAATCAATGATTGTATGTATCCTTTCTAAGGCGTATGGGGGACATATAACAAAGTCTCCGGGCTGCAAAACTGGAACAAAAATATTTCCGCAGCATTAGTCCCAGGGGAAACAATGGGATCTAATACTTTGATAAATCTGGTACTTTTTTTTTCTGCTCCAGTTTTGCAGCTGAGAGACTTGTGACATACTGTATGCCTTTATACATGTTCCACCGCAGCTGCAGCCGAGAAACTTGGGTACATAAGCCTCTATATACAGTTATGTTCCATCGCAGCGGCAGCCAAGAGACTTAGGCCGCGCTTATAGTGCGCGCGACGGGTGACGTCACCCGTAGCCGTCGCCACCCACGAAAGTTGTATTTCGCATTGCAGCAACGTCGCAAGCGACCAGGCGATTGATTGGTTCAGAGGCTGTCACATGTGGTGACAGCCTCTGAAAAATCTAATTTCACCGGCTTCCAAATTTCGCTCCGCCGCGTCGCGCTTACTATAAGCGCACGCGATGGCGGAAATACATTTGTTTTGCTGTGACGTCACGTCGCAGTCACTATAAGCGCAGCCTTAGGTATATACGCCTTTATTTCTGTTCCACCACAGCTGCAGCCGAGTTTGTTCAAATGCACAGTTCTTTAACGGTAAAAATTGGAGACTGGCGAAGCCTCAGAGGATCTCTGTTCGTGCGTGTGAACTCGCTAAGAAATGTTTGTGACTTCTTTCATTTGTATTGTACTCTAAGAAAAACTTGGCGAACAGTTTCAATGCATTTTTGAAGCCCAAAGTTAACGCATGTTTGCAATTTAATATAATACATCATTTTTGTGTATGCGCCACAGACAATATCCAAACTCTTAACTGTACCCCATGGCTTCATTTTCTTTGCGAAACATATGTTTCTGCACACCCTGCAAATAATTGTATACATTGTTACACAAAGACGCTCTAACTTGCTATTTTTCTGTGCGTCTGTTTTATGGCCAAATTACTTATAGTGACGTTTTATACACCCCTCCTCCCCCCAAATCTGCTGTCCACGCTTGTTTGGGGGGTATCAATAATACAGCCCAGCAAGAGTGGATGATCTCGGTTATGAAAATGGGTTACAAAAAGGCATACTGTACCCCTCAACCCCTCCAATGCTAGGGGGTTCTTGGTACTGAGCTATATATTGTAAGTCCGTCGGGCATGGTAGGGGTTCACCAGGGTTATCCACTCTGTATCATTGGAATACTTGATGATACTGATAGCACTAAGGCAGGACACACAAACTGTGGTATCCCAACCACAGATAGCACAGGTGTGGCATCCCTGAAGGTAGCTGACATGTTTCACATGCCTTATCTGCTCTACACTGAGAGCTATAGGGGACGGGATGTGGCTAATAATGAACCAGTCAGCATTAAGGGACTGTACAGATGTAGCAACACTTACTGTCCCCAGTGCCACAGAGGAAGAAGCAGAAGTCCACGGTGCCGGAGACAGGGTCTGCCCCGATCGCACTGCAGGGGTGAGGGGGGTCCATGCTTCTCAATGGGACCCCCAGCAGCATTAATCCTTCAGTACCATGGCACCAAAGTCTTGCTACATCTGTATATCTAAACCCTTCGTTGAAGATGGATCAGATTACTGAAGCTTGGTTGTCATTCTGTAAAGCCGACCATATACCGCATTTACTTATAGATAAGAGAGGCAAATATTCCTGCGCGCTCATATCGGCAGTGTGGATATCTGTAGGGTAGTGTAATGTGGTACATAGTTTACATGAAAACAATTCAAAGCAAATCAGAAGAAAATATTATAGTGACAGGCAGGGTAATGTGCATGAAATGCATGGGACAATAGAAACCATCTTAAAACTGTTTCACACAAAATAGCACAAAGGGTGGGGGAAAAGTCCACGAAGTCGGGTGGCAGTAGTGGGAAAGAGGGGGGAGGGCGGGGGGAGATCTTCCATAGAGTGGAGTATTCTGAAGGTGAGGGGGGGTACCCTGTGCAGCTCTGGGAGAAGGTGATCCTGGAACCAACAGTAGAGAAGATTGCACCTAAAACAAGAGCGCAGGCAGAGGGACCTCCGATGGTGTAGGAAGTAAAATCAATTTATTAGGCAGGTAGTGGGAAAAGTTTGCACTAACGTATCGAAGCTAATAACAGGCATTATTAGCAGGCTGTCCAAAAGGTGCTGCAGTCCTCGAGCTTTTTCCTCTGATGTCTCCGATGGTGCTCTGCTGCTAATGCCGCTAGCACTGGACCTCATCCAGCTCTGAACGTGCACGCTGCAGCTCTGGACCAGTAATTGCCCGGGACGCCTGGAGGTCCAGTGCTAGCGGCATTAGCAGTAGAGCACCATCGGAGACATCAGAGGAAAAGGCAGGTGCCCAATACATTGATTTTACTTGCTACACCATTGGAGGTCCCTCTGTCTGCGCTCTTGCTTTAAATTCCAATGTGTTTATAAATGCAGCAGAGTATTATCCTAATGAGCGGAGGGTAAAAGTTTTCTGGATGCAGTGTTCAAAGTATTATGCCTTAAGTAACACAACACAACTTGTACCTCTTAATCATGTGATTTATTAAGCTGCATATGAAATTAGAATATTATTTAGTCATCAGATTAGAAAGCGCATGGAGGGATTTATGGTTCGTGGTGTCTGTCCTCCCATGTGAACAAATAAATGTGGTGAATTAAGACTAATGATATATGTTATTGCATAATGCATCATCAGCTGACATTCCGGTACGGTACAGTACCTATTGGGGAATAGTCAGCATATTACAAAGAACTCTGCAAGCAAGTGACTGGGGTAGAATGTATCTTCTGGGAGTTTACAGCTGCAAAGCCACATCCGTCATATCTGCACAAGTGTTATGATTGGGCCAGTTTGATAGGCATTAAAGCAGCAGCTGACATTTGCAGCCCAAACTCTGCCCTTAGCAATGCTTAGCATAGCTACACACTGCAAACGGGCTGCAGCCTACAGAGACCCAACACACATTATTAGATCCCCTCAGCGGTAACAGCCACCGGCTCCCACTTCTTGCCCCTACCTCCAACACTAATTGAGGACATTATGACAGTACCGCAGGACTTCTGGGGGATTTAAATGGAAGTTAAAGGGCAGCTCAGGGGATGTGGATAACACAATTAAGAAATGTAGAAGCATTCTGAAAGTATACACTTATATGCATATATTTTTTTCACCACACAGGCCTCATCCTTATTACGTATGTGTGACTGGTTGCAGCCATTTTAAAACGAGTCACATTCCGATAAAATTATAAGCAAATACAATGCAATGTTGCCTTACTATTCAGTGCTGGAAGGAAATGTCCGTCTGTTTGCACACCCTTAAAATCTCAGCATGTTCCCCCTTTAGACCCCTACTCAATATGTGAGGCTGCCCTCCCCCTGTTAGGAAATCTTTCAAGATTAGTGCTAATTCCAGTAGTTTGTTCCATAAAGATACACAGAGCAAATATGTCGTGGGCTCGGTAAAATTCAATTAGTAATTGGCTCAGAAGCAGTAACCAACAAAGAAAAAGCAACAATTTGCATCCAATAACTGATCCACGTTTCTACAAATATCAGCAAAGGGAATTGTGCTGCAGTAAAGTCCCAGTGAGAATGTTCTCTTACTGGGGGGAAGAGAGAGGAAGTTTCATCTCAAATTCAACTCTTCTACTCCAAGTACATCGTTAAGCCCCCCGCCCCTCCCCCCAAATCTGCTTCTCCTACAAAGAAACTCAACACAACACTTTAAATTGAAGCTCACATGATAACCTAGAAATCCATGAAGCTTTAGTGAATTATTTATGGGTGCTTCCATGCAGCTGCTGCTCACCAGAGTCAGTGGCAATTATTGTGCCCCTCACAGAGATGGTGAACTTTGAAACTAGGACACATCTTGCCCCAGTAGTCCTTTTGTTATTGGTTAACTAGAGAGGTACGTCTATCCCCTAGGGGATCTGCAGCAGTGGCAATGTTATCCATGCCAAGGTTTCCCATGTGTGATTCTTACACATTAAAAAAAAAGAGTATACTGGACATTTCATTTTAGGATATCACAGAGGAGTATTAACATTGTAATTACAATGCAAAATAAACGGTTCTTATTTTCGACACACCGGGACAGACACACAGTAATGCACACCGGCAAACGTCATCAAAACCCTTAGATTTATTGTCGCACTCTATTGACTCTTTGAGTGCTGGAAGGGCTGCGGGACCAGAGCGACTCTGGTACTCACGGTCACGGGATTACACTGTCATCGATGACGGAAGGGGAGGAGTCCTCTTCTGTCTCCCGGAATGTGGCCTCCCCTGCAAAAAAGGAGCACCTTTATCAGGGATGACCAACTGCAGTCCTCAAGGGCCACCAACAGGTCAGGTTTTAACTGTAACCCCCTGTGCCTTCAAGCAACACAGGCTTGCTGCTCCCTAGCAGGTTCCTCTCTACAAGATAGGTGACTATAGCCAGCTAGTAGGAAGGCTGGTGAGGAGATACTAAGGCAGAGAGGAGTTGCTAAGAGGGGGGCAACCATGACAGTGACCTTGGAGGACTTGGGGGAAAAGTTGCGCAGCTGGATGACATTTTTGTGAATGCCTCTTATATTTTGTGTTTTCACAATGTATTTGAGAAATGAAACATTGCATAAAAAGTCACCAATTTTTGCCCAGTTTGCCCGAATTTTGTGTATAGGGTCATGTTTAATGCATATCTCTGTTTACCTAATGTAATGCAATATCTTTATATATAATGTATATAACCCTGTTCAACTAATGTACCCATGTATCTGTAAGCATGTATCTGTCATTATAACTCTGCGCCCAGCACATACCTGAAAACGAGAGGTAACGCTCACTGTATTACTTCCTGGTAACACATTTTATAAATAAATAATGTGACCTGCGCATTGACTTTTAATGCATGGCAACAACAAAAAACCAAAGTGCACATTTTTCACATTTTGTTCGTGATACTCGGAGAACATGGTTACTTCTTACCTTTGATTCGTAGATGAGCAGAAATAATAATAATAATAATAGCATGTTCTTGTATAGCGCTGCTAGTTTTACATAGCGCTTTACAGAGACATTTTGCAGACACAAGTCCCTGCCCCGTGGAGCTTACCATCTATTTTTTTTTTGATGCCTTAAAACCTGACCTGTTGGTTGCTCTTGAGGGCTGGCGTTGGCCACACCTGATCTGGGCTATTGCAATGCTACATTTAAACAGTGTGCTTTTAGGTTTCACTTAAAGGTGATGTAACTGTAATGTGCCAGGAATAAATAAAATAAAAGTGTTCTTGAGGTGACGCTGGGACCTACAGGGACGTGGCTTTAAAAACTGCGTAGGAACAAAATTATTCATGCGCACCTTGCTAGCGAGGCCTTTATTGGGCTATGATTTATTGCAAAACGTTTTGTAATGCGAAAGCAATACCGATGTGCTGTTGATGTGACATTAATGAATTGCCGGCTTTATGCAGCATGTTAAAGAGGATTATGAAATAAAGTGGATTGCAGGCTTCCCAGTGAAAAAGGGATGGGAGTTAATGGATGTGCATTGGTAATAATAATAGCATGTTCTTGTATAGCGCTGCTAGTTTTACGTAGCACTTTACAGAGACATTTTGCAGGCGCAGGTCCCTGCCCCGTGGAGCTTACAATCTATGTTTTTGGTGCCTGAGGCACAGGGAGATAAAGTGACTTGCCCAAGGTCACAAGGAGCAGACACCGGGAATTGAACCAGGTTTCCCTGCCTCAAACTCAGTGCCAGCCAGTGTCTTTACTCACTGAGCCACTCCTGTGTTTTCTGCTGCTCTGCCTGAAAGGGTTACCACAGAAAGCACCCCTAACTTTCACTTATTTGGGATCAGTCTTACTGATTTTTAGCATTACAAGTTTGAAAGACTTCAGTGGGGTCTCACGGATAAAATTCAGCACGTTTCCATTCAACTGTAAAATTTGGTCCACAACCACCACATCTCACAGAAGAAAATGCCTGGAGGTGGACATCTCTGGAAGACGTATGCCGTTTCAGCTGATGGGGTGTATTGAATGGGTGGGCGCCTGCATTGGTGTTTTGGTTTTGTTGGAACGCTATTTAATATGGGAAAAATTCACAATAAAAAGCAAAAGGTTGACCATGTTTATTTATTTATTTTTTAAATGAGAAAGGACTTTTCTTGGAGTCGGGATCTTATTCCGAACGCGGAAATTTGTAACGTTTGCGTTGCAAACCCACGACCGTGCCCATCATTCGTTTATTGGGTGAGTTAACTAGAAATGGGAGAATCCACCCAAATCCGTTTCCTGGATTTTTGCTGATGTTACCCCCAAAATCCGTTTAGCGCTTTCAATCCGCGCAGATTAATCAAAAACCGCCGTTGGATACAACTCGCGGACGGATTGGTAGAATCCAATCCGCGGATCCACCAACGGATTGCTGAATCCGTGTATTGGTAATAATAATAATGAAAAAATCCGCAAATCGCCCTTTTTGAGATCAACGGAACCGGACGATCCGCTGCGGATCCAAATCTCTAGAATTGACCAAAAATTAGATTTTTTTTTTTTTAATGTCAGCCAATTAATTCAATGCCTCGTCTCGTTGCAATGCATGAACCCCTCCACTGACAATGGAGCCTGATAAGGACCTTTCTGGCAGTGAAAGGGTGAAGTAAATAAGTATGTGAAAACTCTCAGCTTTTGGAGACAGATGACG
The DNA here is from genome assembly GCA_036426205.1 of Ascaphus truei. Lineage (NCBI taxonomy): Eukaryota > Metazoa > Chordata > Amphibia > Anura > Ascaphidae > Ascaphus > Ascaphus truei. Next base: position 15,836 of record WSYH01006213.1, read on the forward strand.
GGAATCTTTTCATCATCAATCAATCGAGGTGAGGGAACTTTTAGCAGGGAGAAAAGTATACGAATGGCGCCTTTTGTTATCTAAATATTGGGGAATCGGAGCACTGCAGTAGCCAGTAGTAAAAGGTTTCCTATGCATAGAGAAACTAAATATTACTTTCCTCAATTATTAGTTTCTTTAACAAATCCTCTTCAAGAAAAGTGATGAATTGTAGGTTTTTATTTCGGTGAAATGTCTCACGCAGTTACCTTTCGCTGAGCTGCCCTTTTGTGGCCAGGACCTTTCTCTTCCAAACAATGTCCCTTGTTGTGCCATCTTTTATGGTGATGGTAACTTGGCACTGTGGGCTGTTTGTATACCAAGCCAGGGGTGGCCATCTCTCGCCCTCAAAAGCCACCACAGGATTTCAGGATATCTGTGCTGAAGCAGGGATATCCTTAAAACCTGACCTGTTTGGTGGCCCCTGGATGACGGGAGTTGGCCACCACTGCTGTAGCCGAAGGCGGAGCCACTGATTGAGCTGCTTGGGCTGAAGCAGGGATATCCTGAAATCCTGACCTGTTTGGTGGCCCTTGAGGACTGGAGTTGACCACTCCTGTTATACAGCATTAAAGCACCCTCCCAATATTTCAAAGGGAAAGTGGCAAATTGTTTTAGACATGGAGCGTTCTCTTATGAGCAGGAGGGGTTGAACTAGCTGAACTCTTTAATTCCGCCATAATTGTAGCATGTACAGATGCAGCTCCTGTTATGAAGGGTATCACCGAATCCTGAGGGCTTATTGACAAGAACAATCGACGTCCCAACCCCCCCCCCCCCCCCCGGCAATAATTGATTTGAACGGCTCCTATGAGCGTGCTGCATTTTGGCAGACTCCCTACGACTGGCACTCAGGCGCTATTGTAGAGGGCATTTTATTTTGCTGCCATCCTTTAGAAATATGTATCTGGCAGAGATGTCGAATTTCAAGTGCCTGCGGCTCTCACTGGCTTCTGGCTGCCAGTAAAAGGGATTCTGATTTGTTTGTTGTTGGGGTTTTTTTTTTGGAGTGCGATCATTTGTCACTAAGCGCCCATTTCATAGCACATACAAAGTGTTCTTCCCTGATAGGATGGATCAGAGCCACGGCACACAGCATTGGTCCCAGATTAGCTAAACTCTCCCTCTTTTTCACTCATTTCGGCTTGCCAGCCAGCGCTCTCTTGAAATGTTCCAGCAGTGACAAAATCTGCCTTTAACTCCTCCAGCGACAGCGTTCAGCCATCATTGGTTGGAGCGAGTTAAAAGAACAAGTGGTCCGTTATTCTAAATTATTATTATTATTTATTTTACATAAGTTGGAAGCAGGGGGTCTCGGGAGCTGAATCCCGTTCATTTCTGCTCTGTGGGCCCCCTACTCCCAGATATACTTACCTCCAAAGGGGGGGGGGGGCAGTACCTTGGCATAAGTTTAAAGCTTCTCTGTCACGCTGGCCAATAGGAAGTCGCAGCGAATGATGTCACGGCTTCCTATTGGCCCGCAGGAGGCGGGAGCTTTGAAACGCTGCCATTACATGATCCCTGCTAGCCGAGCCTGAGTGGCTACAGGTACCCCCTGCGGAGGTAGATATGCTGAAATGAATGGGGTTCGGCTCCGAAGACCCCCCCGCCCTGCTTCAATCCTGTGCCAAAAATAAAAAAGGAGAATAAAAATGGCCCGTTTGGATTTCCGCTTTAAAGCCGCGGTCTGGAGGAAATCAGACAGAAAATCAATGCGATGTTAAGCTCTTCGAAGCAGCGATTACCATAGTGGGCTCGTATGCTGGATGTACTCATTGCATTATAATTCCCTGTAGTCCATCTTCCCCGACTGGTGAGATTGATAATTCACCTATGGACATCTATATACTGTAAACATGTCCCGCCACAAGCAGAATGGGTTATCCAGTGTTGTAGTATACAGGAAGACATTCCTGTTTAGAGAGGAGAGAACTCTAGTTTTATTTATTTTTATCTCTACAAAGAGTATTTCATTTTTCTCTGAATGTGCATTAATAGTCTTGCAGTTTAATAAAAAGGCCCTAAGATACTGTGGTCACAGTATGATGTGCCTGCTGGTAATAAGCAGATTACTCTTTTTCTTCTGATACCAGTTTTGGAAAGAAACTCATTATAATTCCCGGCACCCTAATATCTGTTTTGTGAAGTGCTGAGGACAGTAAATACTGTATATATACAGATGCAGCGGCCGTTATTCAAACACTTACCTGGGTAGATTTTGCGTTGCGCCGCGCGTAGGTTGCGATATATTCACACGTTTTGCCGCTGCAGAAATAATGGCCCATCGGAGTAACACAGCGGGGGTCCCTGCTGTGTGAGTCCTACCGGGGTCTGCCTGTCTGTAATAGAGGCGCAGTAAGAGGTCTGAATCAGTCACTCTAACTGCGCGCCTCTCACAGGCAATTGTGGGGGGTTTATTTCATTTTAAACATTACAGTAATTTAGCAGGGGGTCTCCAGAGCTGAACCGTGTTGATTTGAGGTCTGGGGACCCGCTGCTTCCCAAGATACAGGCCCTGGTATGGGCTGCCGGTATCGCCTATGCATGGAAATGTCTCGCGTCACGTAACCTGTAGGACGCGCACATCAGGGACCCCTGCTGTGTTAATCCGATGGGCCATTATAGTCTGCCCCGGCAAAACTTGTGAGGATCACGGGGGGAGATCTCGAAATCCATTTATAGCTTTGTACGAATAACGGCCGCTGCATCTGTACACACGTAAGCACGAAAAACATTACCAACATATCTTTTTGCATTTCTTCTTTCAGCTCTTTCTACCTCTACCTAAACTGCACGCAGGTAACATTCTTATTCCATACGCTGTCCTTAGTTCCCAATCCTTTAACCTTTTTGGAGTTGGGATCTGCACGTGTTTTGCAGACTGTGGTATATTCAATAACCTTGGAAAAGGTCCTATTAAGGAACAAAGCGTTGGATAATAAACCATCCCGATTGTTTTTCTCAGCTCGGAATGTCATTCAGTTTCTTTTTCTTTGTGTATTTTTTTTCTGGATCATCGTACATATAATGTTTCACTTGGATTGTAAGCTCTCCAGGGCAGTGATGGTGTTTTCTACTGTAACCCCTCTTTGCCCAGCCCTAAAAGAGTGTCACACCTAAGTGCGGTGGAATAGGTTTGTGCAGGTGTGGGTGCTTAGAGCCTCAAACCTTTTCTCAGGGTGCTGGCATCCGGGCTGGCTGGTGTTGTAAGCAGAAGGTGAAAAGGGCGCCAAGGACATTATTAGACATGCTGGTTACTTTATTTAGACAGATACTTCTTCCCTGGGTGCTCAGATAGCTTCCCAGGAGGCCCACATGGCTTGTCACCTTCTATTACCATTGGTCTTGGATGATATGCAATATCTTGAGGAATTTCCAGGCACCGTCCTGGACTCTGCGCAGGGGTGTATCTTCTATAGAGGTTTCCATCTACCTGTCATCCTATACAGCTCCCTACTAGTCAATACTATGATAGCCTGGGGTGCATAGGCGTAGAGTTGGCGTTAGAGCAACTCTAGGTGAGTCACTCCCCTGGGTCCCTGATCAAGGGATCCCTTGCAATGAGTGCCACACACCCTCTGTTAGAAAGGGGTATGGTGTTCCTGACCCTGCATTATTAGTGGCCCTTCTTAGGTAATAAACACTCTCCCGTAACTTCAAAATAATAAAAGGTGACCATACTCTATACATAAAGTTACACATTTAAGACATACACTTAACATGGTGAGACTCCTCTCCTGTGGTGTCTTCAAGGAGCCTCTGGGCTGGAAGCTTCTGCAGCTCCTTTTATACCCCCTTGGGTGATGTCATAACCCCGCCCTCATCACTAATCAGAATAAAGACAACTTAACTTTTATGAGTCATCCTATGTCAGATGACCCTTCTAGCAGGTTCTGGAACTGAGGAGTGGCCAAACACCTGCCTATTAACTTTAGCAACATTGCATTAGTTACGTGGAATTAGCTACGTGGAATTAGCTGCGTGGAATTAGCTACGTGGAATTAGCTACATGGAATTAGCTACGTGGAATAAGTTACGTGGAATTATTTACGTGGAATTAGCTACGTGGAATTAGTTACGTGGAATTAGCTACATGGAATTAGCTACGTGGAATAAGTTACGTGGAATTATTTACGTGGAATTAGTTACGTGGAATTAGCTACGTGGAATTAGTTACGTGGAATTAGTTACGTGGAATTAGTTACGTGGAATTAGCTACGTGGAATTAGTTACGTGGAATTAGTATGGTACGTGGAATTAGTTAGCGTGGAATTAATTAGTCCGTGGAAATTAGTTACGTGGAATTAGCTACGTGGAAGTTAGCTACTATGGAATTAGTTAACATGGAATTAGTTACATGGAATTAGTTACATGAATTAGCTACTGGATTTAGTTACTTGAATTAGCTACGTGGAATTAGTTACGTGGAATTAGTTTACGTGGAATTAGTTACGTGGAATTAGTTACGTGAATTAGTTACGTGGAATTAGCTAACGTGGATTAGCTACATGGATTAGCTACATGGAATTAGTTACATGGAATTTACATGGAATTAGCTACATGATAGCTACATGAATTAGTTACTGTAATTCTTCGTGGAATTAGTTACGTGGAATTGCTATTACTTGGAATTAGCTACATGGAATTAGCTTCGTGGAATAGCTACGTGGAATTAGCTACGTGAATTAGCTACTGGAATTAGCTTACGTGAATTAGCTACGTGGATTAGCTACGTGGAATTAGTTACATGGAACTTAGTATATGGAATTAGTTACATGGAATTAGTACATGGAATAGTTACATGGAATTAGCTACGTGAATTAGTTACATGGAATTGGTTACATGGAATTGCTTGGAAGCCCATTGTGATGTCTGCTACATTATTAGTGAAACATGCGGCTTTGTTGGTAACAAGGGAGCACTGCCGAGATGTAGAAGCTTGAGTTACAGATGTACCAGGACTTACTGTCTCCGGACCGCGAAGGAAAAGCAAAAAGCCGCGGCTCCGAAGTTAGCGCTGCTGCGACTTGCTGGCAGGGTTTCTGGATCGAATCCCCTCCATCGATAACCCTGCACCACCGGGGCAGCCAGGGTCGGGGACATGCAGCTTGTTCTTGTGCTGGTAGCAATAAGTCGAGCTGTAGCTTGCAGGAAAGACAGGGGACCGGCTTCCCAGTTCAGTCTGTCATGGAGTTTCTAATGTTGCCGTTCAGCTGTATTTGTGATGAAAATACCTTCATTAAAACATTGAGGGGCCAGTAGCAGTATCAGTATGCACGTGATCCTAGAATAACATGACATTCAGGTCTCTACACACAGCAGGTGGAAGACACACTTGTAAAGGCAACTCACAGGCCTCATAATCTAAAAGCATTTGTGTAGGCTACTCACCTTTAAGTGGTGATAATTACATCAGTGCATAACTTCATTTCTCACTCAGATGTTTTAAGCAAGTAGCCAAAGATTCTCTTCAACTAATAACAGCATTCCTACCCTTTGCCGCCCATAAAATCCCTGCGTATGTTTTTTTAAAGCGTTTCTTTAGCAGTATTTGTGCGGGCCAACGGACTCTCTGCTCCGCTGCGGGGGAATCTGCCGAATTCTGGCTGCGGCACCAGGAAAATCTCTCGTGGGGGTTCCCATTTGGGAAATCTGAGCACCCCCGCAAAGACAGTGGGCACCTTTTTGTTTGTCCCGGAGCCACTGCGTTTTACACCCTGGCCACCTCTCTGTGCCTATCCTAGGAACACTGCAGGCGTTCAATGAATATTCGCTGCGCTCTGAGTCAAAAAGTGACAGAAGATTGTAAATTAGAACCTGGTAATGGGTTGGAAATTTGATCCTTAGGTAAATATTCAAATATTTAAAAAATGATGCAGGGAGTGCAAGGACTTGGAAACGTTTGCTTTCTTTCTCGGCCTCTTCAGGGCAAGACGTCAGCCATGAATTGCTTTGCCAGTAATTAAATCTCTGATGTTATTTCACTACATGTGCATGAATCGGCGCAGGGAATGGCAGTACCGGCAAAAAGTAATCTCGCAATATTCCATTCATGAGTTCTACTGATAGGTGCAAACATGGGAAAAGTGTCACTCTCGGGTACTGGACCAATTTTGTCCTGGTCTCTAAAATTATATATCCAAATAGCAAATCCTCATCAAATTAGGTAGCATTAAGGGCAAAACAGGAAGTAATAATTCCCTATGGAATGTATGTAAACATGTCGTGCCACATTAGAGTGGGTTAAAGCCAGTGTCGTAATACAAATGTAGCAGTTTAGTGCGAATAATGCCGGGAAAAGCATGTTTGAGTGGCGCGATTGCATTCTGGAGATAATTTCAGCCATTACCACGGCTTTCAATTTACATTAACGTGGCTTAATTATAAGCATTAAGGCAACACCTCGCCTTAAGGGTGGCAAGAACGTCTACGACATCTGTATAAAGGGACAAATCTGTTTACAGAGGAGGGTTTTTATCATTCAAAAAGTCTTTCTTTTTCATGTGAACTTGCATTATAATCTCCCCGTTTACTAAAAAGTCCCTCAAATGTGGTGATCACAGTGGAGTACTTGGTTGTACTGCGTAGCACTACTATGTTTTCTAATTCTGCTACCATTCTAGAATAAACCCATGGAACCTAGTCATTAAAGCATTTATATTGAATGTAATTACTGTCCCTTTTTTTTTGTTAACTATCTCTTCTTAGATTCCCCAGCCGTTCCGCTGTTCTTATGCACTTTAAACCAGGGCAGAAATAAATTAATGCTTTAGGCCACGGGCGGCCAACTCCAGTCCTAAAGGGCCCCCAACACATCAGGTATTCAGGATATCCTGCTTCAGCACAGGTGGCTCAATCAGTTGCTCATAATGACTGGGTCACTGATTGAGCCACCTGTGTTGAAGCAGGGATCTCCTAAAACCTGACCCGTTGGTGGCCTTGAGACTGGAGTTGGCCGCCCCTGCTTTAGACATTCTGCCCCCATTCACTAATCCCTTACTCAGCATTGCACTGTATTTGCAGTGCAAGAAGACACCTAATAGCCGATTCCCTTTGAACACCAGTGTAGGGCTATACTGTGTGTGTAATCGATGCAATTATGACGGTCTTGAGAAGGCCATAATCCCAGGAACCTGTATTTACAGTATTTTCTGTACTCGGGAGAGAAGGCTGATCTCATGGCGCACAACGCTGCTGGGGTCCACCTTTCAGGAGAGAGGGGATGGGGGGGGAGAGTCAAGAGGTTGGTAATGGATCTTCTTCAATGGCACTGTCACCGTTCACCAAGGACAAGTGCATGGCAAATGAGCGGATATTTCACATGTTTGAAGCTCGGTTTAGAACATTGTCACCTTTTTGCGTTTGCAGGACTATTGGTTTTCAATCTTAACTCGTTCCCTCTCCTCGACTACTTTTCTCCCTCTACACTATTTCAATTCATTTTGGCACATCTACAACTGAAATTGCATTCTTTGGACCATAGACACTAGCGCTGTTAATTGGGTGAATAGAGTGACATTACCTAAAACCGGACGGGCCCGTTCATTCTCCCCCTGCAGGTTTACAAACATTCTACAAGTTAGTTTATCTGCTAAAACAGCGAGCTTGTATAGTAGCCTTGGCAAACTGCATCACGCCATATTGAGATGAGGCCCGTTGTCTGTACGGTATGCCCAACGCCGATGATTAAATGGACTTTTTTACTTTCACAGGCTTTTGCTCTAAGCCCCCCCCCCCCCGGATGCTCACTCCAGTCCCCCCCCCCCCCTCACCCGCCTACCCCATTATCAGGTCTTTGTTTTCCAGATATCCCTGAGATCGCACAGGTGGCTCAATAGTCCCTGCTTTCAGCATAGGTGGCTCATCAGCCCTGCCTCAGTACACGGTGCTCACTCAGAGGCTCACTCTTTGACGCCACCTGTGGCTGGAGCTGTGAATATCCTGAAAACCTGACCTGTTGGGGGCTTAAGGGACGGGGTGACATCCCCTGCTGTAAGCATCAGAGAGACTTTGTTGGGCAGAAGGGAACCTCCATAAAGAGGAGTGGTGCCATTAATAGAGCTAAGTGGGGTAAGTTGAACCATATGTAGCAAGCGTTGCATGAGCATTGCCCATAACGAACAACAAACGCATCATGCTGACTGTCATTTGGCGTCATTCCCTATCAAATTGTCAATGCATGTGTTGGGGGGTTTTTCTTGCAGAAGAGGGAGAGTTCGTGGGAAGCATAATAAAATGACTGACTCAAAGTTTGTGTCAACAATGGTGCCATAGTCTGCTTCCAATTTCACTTCCAGATTCGAGGAGGTTTCAGTCAGCTTGTATACAAAAGTTTTAATAGAGTAAATTGCACCTTGGGAATATTTTTTTTGGTTGGAGCGATACTTCCATTCCTGCCGTGATCTATTCCCCAACTAGAAACCCGGACGCCTAGACAGAAGGGCAGACCAAAACTGCACTAAATCACTATACATTTTACATATATATATTGGTGTAAATGACTTTGATAGTGAGTTTACTTCTCAAGGGTTCCTGCCGCTAACTCCGTCCACAGGGCATTAATACTGTCCAGGGGTTCGCAAATGGGAATGGGGCCATGAGATTTTGTGGGGTGGGTGGGTGGTTTGCCTGGGTTGCCTGCGCCTTACGTTCCCCGACGGCCTCACTTCCCCACAACGCTCAATTTTAACCCTACGTGCCCATGCATTTGGGGGATAGCACACGAGGCCTCTGTATTGCTCTCTTAACCTGATCTCCGCGGCTTTCTGGCGACCCATCCTCCATGTGGCATGCGACTTCACAGACGTTTGTGAACATCAGTAAACGCTGGTGACAAGGTAAAGGTGGGGGGGGTTCTCGAGTGGGGGGGGTGGTAGATCTCAGGGGTGGCGCAGTCTAATATAGTTTGCTTCACCCCTCTTCTGCCCTCTTCCCCTCCACCACTGAGATGATTTCCCTCAGAGATATGTGTCCTTATTTTAGGCTATCCCCATTTGCCGCATGGCTGCTCTTACAGAGTAATGCCATTAACATGAAACCAAATAGTATGGGACAAACTCCGAAGACCATAGGAAAAAGAGTCTACACTTAAATACTATTTTTTTTTAAATATTTGGCTATCAAAGTTTTTGTATATTCAGAGATAAATAAAACAAAGCATATTAAACTCTGATTTTCTCTTGACAGAAGGTTGTGCCCAAAACATTGTTCCTAAACATTGGTTCCCAAACATGTGGCCCAAAACGGTGTGTCGCGCCATTTTCATCCCTTTCCTGTATATTATTGTATTTATATGCGTTTGCTTGATTGTACTGTATTATTTTTAACTGGATCAATACAACTTTTTTTTTTTTGAGACAATTGGCTAAGTAAAGATTCTTTTTCTTATTGTCTTAGACTATTTCCCATAATATTTGTGGTACAGTATGTGTGATTTTGGGCTTCTATTTTTGGGTGGACCTTGTTTTTAGATATTGCACCTTCCATTTCTATTTATTGTGACTTGATTACATTTTTTGTATCTACGTAATGTGTGAGTACAAGCAATACCCTTTTTGCAATATAATGACATTTATACCATACACGCCCAAATTTAACTAAGCAGTTCCCTCCTACCAACTATTGACTTTTTCTTTCGGTGCTGGTAGACGACACATTAAGCCAGTTGACTTGAGGGGTTTTATTGGGCAGAAGGCTGCTTAAAACTAATTGGGACATACATCTTACAAGGTCAGCTGATAAACATTTGTACTGTAGACCAGGGCTTACTTTAATAGAATAACAATATCAATGCTTTATTTAATCAATCATTACATAACAATTCCAAACCCCAAAGCCTACAATCCCACACTTGCCAGCCATTAACATACTTCATTGCAAATTTCTTCACTTTCCTCTAATGGTAAGTCCAGTGTAGCCACAAATGCTTTAGGTGTAGTAAATATGTTGGATTTTAGGATATGTTGTCAGATTAGGACTTTTAATTGGAAAATAAAGGGTTTGCAATAAACGCTATTTCGTATATATTATCAGAATAGCCCAGTTCTATAGTTAGTTTGTATCTCTCTTTCTCCGGACAGAGAACACCACAAAGAGAAGGCTGGGGAGAGGCCTGCTGCCCCCGTGCCACCCCGGTAATAGAAATTAAGGTTAAAAAAACCATGTCAAGGGGGTTGGCAAACTGTGTGTCGAATATGATGAAGCTACTGTGCCAGCGAATTAACTGCTTTGTGCTGATATTTGAAGGAGGACTGTAGTAAAGCAAGAAAAGGGTGCTGAAGATTTTTAAGTACTGTGTTTGTTTCCCCAAAATTTTTTCTTCGTTTTTGAAGGCAACGCTTCTTTAATGAATACTGATCCACTTGAAAAGCGTCAGCTTAGAACTTGTTTGGCGTGTCTCCTGGGACTCAGTGTTCACGGGAGGGCCTCGAACTGACAATCAGCTTTCACCGTCCGGGACCTTGATTATGCGCTGAAGGTCGGGGACCGTAACAGTCTTAAAAGCATTCCTCTACATTTCCTTGAACGTCTAACCAAAGAGAAGGGAGCTGAACGGCCAACACGGTTCTTCCTATATTGTGTCATTATTTGGGGAAAATTTAAGCTGCACCAGCATTTGAGGTTGATTAATCTTCAAGGTCGATGCGGTGAACCCTTCACAGCCGTCTCTCCTCTTGAGTTCTATCTGGTCATATATTGTAATGACTGTTCCCTCCGCTGACTCAATCAGCGGTGGCCCAAACTTTAATTTTTCATCAGTCATGTGGGCTTTAATGTCCGTATGACAAAAAAAACAGGGAAATTCTTCAGAAGATGCCTGTACATGGGGCTGTCTCTTGAAATGACTTTCTCTTCAGCATCTCATTGCGCTTTTAAATATCTTTATTTTCAACCCTTCTAACAAAATAATTGCCCTGCTTCGCTATTGATCAGTTTTCGTGTTTGTTACCGGCACCCCGCGCTATTTTATACTTTACTTTTAACATATGCGCCTTGGTCATACAGGCTGCAATCAAATCAAAGTCATTTGTGTACAAGAGACCTGTGTTTGGCTGCCCATCAGGGGCAATATAATAACATAAACTTGCTGAGCGGTAAGAGGCGCCTGGGCTTAATCGCTGCTAATCACGATTGATGGTGAATTCCATAATTATTACAATCTGCTGCGTGTGGTGTTTGTGCCAGCTTTTAAAAACACACTGTCAACCATTACGGCGACAGTTTTCTCTGTCGAGTAGATTGAAAAAAAAAAAAAATGAATATCGATAGACTCACGAAAAATTTCGGCAAGTTGCTGGGAAGTTTTGGTGCATTGCACTGGGCACTCCACCCAAAGAAACATGCCTTTCTTCAGCGATGTGCCAACCTTGCTGTCTCTCGCTCTTCGTGTGTCGCGGCACGGAAGGATGAACGCTGTGGGGGGGGTGGGTCCGCATTTGGAAGCCGTTGGAACTCCCCTGCAGCGCGATCGCGTACAGCACCTTTTTTCTGGCGCTGCAGGCTTTTGCTCTCTTTGACCAGGGGTGCCGGAGACGCGTGATTCTTGTCTAGCGTCTGTAGTGTGCGCCTCCCTGCTCACACACCCCCCCGCCCCCCTTACCTTGTCACGACATCATGTGAATGGTCGCGTTGCCATTTAGATCAAGTTGGTCATGCGTCGCGTTAGCCAGAAGCCACCGGGAGAGCAGGTAAGATGGAGTTACAAAGCCTCGCGTCGCTCCCACTGCATTTTATATTAAATTTGTAGGCTTAGCGTGGGGCCCTGTAAGCACTGCGTCCCCCCACACTCCAGCAATCTTTGTCTCAGCTGGTGTATATATAAATATACAGTTATATCTCCCTGTGCTTGTCAACCATGACGTTTTCTTCCTGTTTGTGCCTCTGACTTTCCCTGTCCAATTTAAACTACGTGCAGAAAAAATTGGGAGTTGGAAGAGACTTGGGAATTATCTGAAAAGCCTCCCTCAACTTTAGAAGTTCCATGTAACGGTGACTATAGTACACCTCTCACTGCTGAAGCGGCATTGTACCCTTACACGTACCTGTCCTGTTGATAAGTCACTATTACCTGAGTAGTGCTATTACTGTGCAAACCTGGCACATCGCTATCTCATGCTCTGCCTCCATGTTTTTGCACAGGAACCGCGGCCCTCACTCCTCACCCTTTTCCACTTTATTTTTCTGAGAAGCGAAAGGTTCTACTACTTCCCTCGTCTTGGCTTGCGATTATATTGCCACGATAGCGCACGTGCACGCGCATCTGCAAACAACATGCTTCAACCACCGTATGAGCAGCGAAAATATTTTTGTCTTTCAAAGCGACGGGGCTCCATGTCGGGCCCATCCCGTGAAGCGGTTCAGCCAATGTGCGCAAACCAGCTTTGTGCATGGCACACCACGCTCCCCATCGCCTGAACCACCAGTCCACAATCACTCTGGAGCGAAAACGCGCATGCGCACTGACGCCCGGTAATAAATCTTAGCCTTAGCCGCTCAGGAGAGGAACGTGCACTTCTACGTGTAACATGCTCATGATGCCTAACAACAGAGCACAGAAATATTTAGTGCAAGAAAAATTCTGCTCCCAGGTCGCTTGTTGAAATTGACCATAGTGTGTTATGAAAACCATCTCAAGTGAGCTCATTTAAATTCTCTATTACTGGTGATGCGAGATATGAAACATACAAGTGGCTGAAACCAAAGATGGTGCTAGATCAGGGTTCTCATGCCCAACTGCCGGCCGCTGGCCAACGCGGCCCACAAGGGGCTTTCCGATTGGCCCTTGGGCTCTCTCGGCTCCTACTCATAACCACACTGTTGTGTTAGGCAGCCACGTGCATTGTTTCACACCTGAAACTCACTAGTTAGTGAGGGTAATGGAAATAATATGATACAGATGTTAGAAATCCTGGCAACATCGTGAAATATAAAACACTTCAATTTAATTTTATGTATCTGTAAGCTTCTGATCTGTCCCTTTGCAGAAAATCGTTGATCCCTCCCTGGCTAGGGCACAAACAAACGCCAACGGTCTCAACCCTATTTTTATATGTAACCAATTCTAATGTTCTCTTCCTTCGATTGTTGTACTGTGATGTATGCATACTGTATGCATATAGGAGGCCACACTTATTAAAAATATAAGGTATTACTATATTGATAACCTTTTCATTCAGATACATGGTAGGGATTCCGCAAAGTCACAACAATCCTTTTTATAAGGGTTACTAAAGTTCTTAAAAGTTGAAATTTCTTCTTACGTACCCGAACATGTCAGTCCCCATACATTATAAGCATTGTACATGTTCATAACCAATCTGTAGAAGATATTCAATCTGTTATGATGTTTCACTCATAATCTTAATCTTTTTATTTGGGCCTTGGTCTGGGCCTTGGCTGTTAGTAGGAAAGACGTGATTCATGGAGTAGATTCCATTTTAAAAACAATGACCCTGAATAGTACTTACTAAAAACACACCTGTTATTTTGACATGCACTGCCCTGTAATGTGGTAGGATGTGTACAATAATGAGGTTTTGGAGAAATAGTTGGCGAAGGCCAGGTTACTCGGTGGGTCAAGTTATCCTTTACATATATCTGTTTAGATCCCCTAAAAATGCTATCTCCCAGGCCTGACAATTCCTGTAACTCTACTTCTTCTGTTGGGCTTTCTCCTCAGAACATTCTAAGTATTCATTTAGTTGTGTGTTGTGTGTGTGTGTGGTTGCTTGTTTCCAAGCACTGTTTTTGTATAGCTTTGGCATGTTGCTATCCCCCCCCTCTCTGTCGTTTTTTAGTCGAGCTCAAAAACAAACAGTTCAAGGAACAAATCAAGAATAATTAATCTACAATTATTATATTTCTCGCAAGGGATACATTGTCTGAAATTGGTGAAATAGGGACGAGAGTGAAGTTAGGCAGGGCAAATGTTTGTTCAGACAGGAAAGACGCGGAAAGGACCGGGAGTGTAGTGAGCGGCGTAGGAGAGGGAGCACCATGACCACGTGTGAGAGCCGGTGTAGGGAAAGGGGAGGAACGTAGAAGGACGAATGAATAGGTAGTGAGAAGTAGGCTGCGGAAAGGAGATAAGAAATGTGGTGATATAGATGGGGAAGAGGGGTGGTACGGGGAGTAAGATAGAAAAAGGGTGGGGTAAGGGCTGTAGTGGAGGATGGTAGAGGGGACTTTTTGAGGGGAATGGCGGTTGAGGGGGAACGGTAAGGAGCTGTAAAGACTAGAGAGGACGCCCAGGCGGTTTTGGGATAGTGGGTGTAAATCGTAAGCGGGGTAATGGGAGGTGATTTAAGAGAGGCTGTGTGATAGAAGAGGATAGGGGAAAGTGATAGTGAGGTGATACATTAACGAAGTACGAGTATAGGGGTAGCCGTGGGGGAGATGAAGAATTGGAGACGGTAGAGGCGGGGCTAGGGAAGTGTGGGTGTAGGGGGGGGATACCGTATGAGGATGTATGTATCGGCCGTGTGTAAAGTGGATAAAGAGCTAGGTAGAGAAGGACGGAGGGGTGGGGCGATCTGGGAGGGGCTGGGAGAATCGTGGGGGGGGACGGGGGTATGGGGGGCGGGGGCATGGTCTGGCCGTAGTGGGGTAGGGGCGACTAGGGTTAAGGTGTTTAGGTTGAGTTGGTTTAGTTATTGGTGAAGTAGTAGGTGGGTGGAGTTTAGAGGGGGGGACTATGATGTGGGTGGGAGATAGGGGGGGGTCCGAAGGTGGAGTCACTGAGGTAAGCAAAAAGGGAGGGGGTAGAGGACGATAGGCAGATATGTGAATGGAGGTATGAAGCACTGGGAGTGCGGGGGACAGTGAGAGACGAATAGGGGATTGGCGGAGTTAGAAGCAGAAGAGTGTGGGCAAACGGTAGAGTGGGAAGGAGCGAGGGGCTGGGGTGTTGCAACTGCGGAGGTCGTCGGGAGGGGGGGTGGGAAGATAAGTAGCGGGCAGGGCGGAGGCCGTTTCTTTTTTCCAGGGTCCCTTCGCACCCGGGGCATGGACCGCCCTACTCTCCCTCGTTGCCCCTTGCCCTCTTTCTCGTTGTCACATAGTATTTAATATGAGCTTCAAGAAGATCTAGTATCATAAATACGGTGTTTTCATCCAATGCTCTCTGTGGCCCTGTGTCTCTTATTTACCACCTTGATGGGGGGCACTGTCTGTATTGCAGATTTCACTGCAGTTTGAAACCGGAAAAATCGAAGTTTACCCGTCTGATCTGTGCCATTGGTCACACTTGATCTGTGTACCTTTGAAATATAATCATAAACGAGAAGGCATATTCGCTGAGCCTTTGACGTGTTTACAGGGGTGGTGCTCGCTGGGGTGGTACATCTGGTAGACCTAAATATGGATTAAATGCACATAATCACTCTTTGGTTGGTTGACCAGAGGTGAGCCGGAAGTTTAATAATTGCATTTATTTTGGCAGAGTTTTGATCCTGATTTTGGGGATTCCCACTCACACCTTTTTTCAATAACTCATAGTTTTGATTCTGTGTTTTCGAGACTAATTTCGTAGGGATAAAACGAAGCTTTTGACTGGATTCTTTTCTCATACAAGATTTGTAATGCAAACCTGTGGCACGTCACAGTGGCGGTTGTGGCAACTTCACATCCCGAAGTTTAGGGTGACTGTTTCCAAAGAAGAAGGCAAAGAAACTTAGCATAAATCCTGAAATTTGCCGCTTATTGCACTTACACCCCGTGCCCGATCCATCTGAGGATTTTGAGAACGGTAAAGTGGTGTAAATCCCAAGCCTTTTCTTTCACTTTCTCCCAGAACAGTTTTTGATCATCTACCCTTTTATTAAAACCTTCGCGCTCCTGTCTTCCATCACTCACTTTTCCATAATATCACCCACAAAGTTTCTCCCCTCCTCCTGGCCCCCGCTACATTCCACTTCCCCTCCCTGTATTTCATTTCACTTTATTTCTCACTTTAAACAAAAAAAAAAATAACCCTTTCCACACCCTTCGTGTTCTGTTGTTTCTTTTTCTTTCGTGACTCTCCGCTCTCTTTTTATCCCTTTTACCATATGTTGGCAAGCAAATACGCTGACAGTACCCCTTCCACCTTTCCAAAGCACATTGACAACAGCTTGAATCGTACCTAACCCCCACTAGTAGTGTCTTTACAACCCAGCACAGGAGCCGTTCAAAGCTGTTACAGGGAACCCAACCAAGACTTTGGTGAAGGTGCCGTATCTGATCATATCACTATGTCATGGTCCAACAAAAGGACCAGACTACCGTACTGCTTCTCTTCTTTCTCTCCCTCACTGATTTTTTTTTTTTCTGGCGGTGCCTCTTTTGAAATAGGAAGGTGTAAGCAGGTAGTTTTAGCACGGCCTTTGGTAAGAAGACCGCACTACTCCCTCTCAATGTGACATTGTGGCAGAATGGTTATCTTCATATGCCGTAGGCTGGCAAAACTCTAGTCCCTCAGGGCACCAACATTTTCAGGATTTCCAGGATATCCTTGCTTCCAATCCAGGTGGCTCAACAGTGGCTCAGGCGAAAGACCACAACAACGCTGTGCGGAAGCGGGGATTCCTTTAAACCTGGCCTATTGGTTTGCCGTTGAGGAGTGGCGGGTCCTGCACTGCTGCCTTAGGGCAGGGGTGTGCAAACTTTTTCCAATCTGTGCCCCCCCTGCCTGCTCTGCCCCCCCCCCTGACTTCGACATTTCTGACGTCATGGGACATCACGTTGCCATCATGTGACATGCTGTGTCATTTGAGCCAACGTTGTCCATGGTGACACTTGCCAGTAGTTTCCGGACACAAGTAAGGGAACTTACAACTACAAGGCCTTCGCGCTCCCCTGACTGTCCATTTAAATTGCTTTGATAATACGCATGGCCCGTAGCAACCACCCATGACCCCCCCCCCCCCACCGTTGTGCACCCCTGCCTTAGGGTAGTTTACATTTATTCGTAAGCCATCAACTATTGGGCAGCACCGAATTACACAAACCTATAATAGGGTAGGGCTTTAATGATTTTACAATCAAAAAAAATGGCAACACTTATTTGAATACTGTGCATTACAAAGATTTAATTATGGGGCCACTTTTGATTATCATACCGGTGTATTGCACTTTTTTTGTTTTTACCATAGCACTTTATAATATACAATATTTCTTTCTGTACGTTCAAGTGGATTATTTAAGCAAACACTCTAGACAAAGTCTCAAGTTTTTTGACCAAATAATGAAAATCAATTGGAGAATAAAGCTTCTGGGGAATATAAGTAATTATGTAATTGTAGTAATTTTATTGGGCCTTTTTGCGTACATTAATACTTTCTTTTCTTTCCTTGTGAAATAAGCGAGAATATTTTTTTTTACAAGAGCAAACTCAACTCCCAACATGCATCATAAAAACAATTCATTTTATATACTGTATATGTTTGTGTGTGTATGTATATATACAGTATATATATATATAGATAATTATATATAATGTGTACCACAGTTTTGGACACATCCCCCTCTCCCCCACCCCAATCGCCGTTAAGGGGACCACTGTGGGGGAAATCTACATATGTTACCGGTGTGGTGCAATTCCTGATGGGCTCACAGAGGCATGAACCTCCGCCACTGGGATCCTCGGTTGTATCCTGAACGTATGCTTACCGTGTGCTCCCCTTGCAGGATTTCAGGAATATAGAAATGACCACTGACACAGGACCCACAAATAGGCAAACACATACATGGCATGTATATATGTAAACTGTTTACTATATGCAGAATAATCCATCACATCACAACAGCCGCACAACAGCCTGTCAACCCCCCTTACCTGGCCTCACTGGCCTCAACCGCACCCGCTATAACCAAGTGTCCCAATAGTCAGCACTCACCCCACTATGCTTTATCACCGAAACCGTATATGGGTTTAAGTTTTGTGCCTGGTAGAAAACCTGCCCGGGGCTCCTGCACCCGGGACAACACAGCCACCACAGGAAGGACCCGTCTGCGCCACCCAACGCTGAATCCACCGCAATGGCGTCCTCTGTGCCAATCCGGATAGTCTCACCCCACACAGATATCTCCTATCTTGAGTGAGGCAGGTCTGATCCCAAACAACACTTATCACACTGCTCCCCCTTGTCATAGCACAAGCACTGCAAGCTGTCCTCCGCTCCTGACTAAGCTAACAGCTAAAGGGCAAAGTCTCTACTTAGGGCCTTCCCTACCAGCAGCTACACATCTAACTGGTGAGTTGGGCCTAGGGGTAACTGGCCTAGTGGGCAAGGGGCTACTGCTCCTGCATCACCACACCCCCTCTACCTCCCCCTACCTTTATCCTAGCTCCAACTACATCATGTGTGCTCCCCTGCTGCTTCCTGACCCAGCACACAATAATGTATCCAATGCAGCATAGAACGTAAGCCTTATTGGATGTCTGGCTCTGTGACAGGATCAAAGAGCAGTCCCCAGGCTTCTTGGAGTTGTAGTCCACTCAGGACCTCTTTAGCATGGGCCCGCATCGCTATGTGCAATCACACTTGCACAACCCACCCTAAATGGCCGCTGTAGCCCTACCTGCACTTGCGCTAATTCTAGGGGTCCCTGCACTACATGTAATGGCCGCCCGCGACTCCACATACTCTGGGGCTACACTCGCTTGCGTTAACTTACCACACATGCGCGAGACGCACGGATATGGCAGCGCCCTGTCACTGATGTTCGCCGGGATTCCGGCGACGCCGCTCGCCCACGGAGCTACCCGTTGCTATGGCAACGTGACGTCATTATGCCGAGCGCGGTAAGTTGGTGTTGGGGAGGGGGGCACGGGAGTGAGGGGACATCCGCAGGGGGGCGCAGGGAAAAAAGTTTGCGCCCCCCTGGCCTAACATACCTATATCAAACCAGATAATCTCCACAAAATGGTCAAAAAAGCTGATAGTGAGTAGACCAAATAGTTTGGAGATACGTGCAAATGCTGTATAATCACTCAAGTAGAACAAATAACTAAAAAAGTTAACCATATAAGTGGATACTAACAATTCAAATAACACTAAAGAAGATAAATAATAATAAATATATATGTGATACTATAAAATCACAATACGATACACATGGAAAGTCCAGTGCCAAAAACACTGTCAGTCTATGCAGCCCTGTTTGTAGGGATCACCACTCCCTCAAGGATTCTAGTGGACAAAACAAACAGAAAACATGCGCACTCATAGTGAGTAATATAACAAATTATAATGGAACTTGAACCATAAAAAAATGCGCACTCCCAAACAAATCAGGAACCCAGAGCATTATGAGAAATAATCTCAATGGCAACAACAAGCAGGGTCCCAGCAAAGTTCTTGTGTAGATGCAGTATTTCACTTGAGTGCTGCACAGCCGGTGGAGAGCCAGACTCTCCGGTCCCGGATGTAGAGTGCGCGCACGTGACCGCACGTCGTACTAGCTCGGATCCCGCCGCCCACATTGATCGTCTCCGGTTTACCAGGACTTCCGGTTATCAACAACATCACACATGGGCTCCTCCGGATAGCGCAGCAACTCCCAGCTGGGAACTCTGCTTTGGGCTGCCCCTCTCAATCATAGGGCCAAACGTTCCGACTTTTGCAAGCGTGCCTGCCATTATTAAATGTGCTAGTATTCTGCAATTGATCCCAAAAGCACACCCTACGGGCGTTCTCGTCACTCGGACGAATGATCCGAGTGGCGAAATGGCTTTTTACACTAGAGAACATGCTTACGTTATTCACCTTTGAAGTACAACACCGTTAGGGCTTAAAGTGGCGTTAAGTTAACGGCACGTGAAGCGACGATCGTCACATAGCTTTGTGGATTTTTTGGCCTGAGAACGTTATGTGAGAGGAAGTGGGGGATCTGAGTACTGGGACTGATGGATATTTTGTCTGGAACTAGGAAATTGGGGGTCGAATGCATTGGGCTTCTTCACATATTAGCCACTCCAGAGGATACCAGAAATACACAGATACCCATCCGTCAGACGAGATAACAGGCTCTCAAACCCATTCCAATGAATCTATGTTTGGCCTTCATATTCAAAAGATTTTTGCTAGCGCTATTCTAGTACTGTAAGATTACTGTTTGCATGGGCTGTGTGTTCACATTTCACACACACACATGTACTAGGACCCATGACATTGCCAGGAAATAACCTCCCCAAAGACCGGCACCATTACTAGCAGCTGTTGAGAAAAATATGTTGGCCGGTTACGCACTGCAAAGGGTTAATGGCTTACACAACTCATTTATGAAATTTGTGAACATCCAAAAACCTCCCCTTCTGTGCGCATTCAGATCGCTGTAAGACTCCGACTTCTGGCAAGCGCTGCCCTTGCTATCAGAAATATATTCCAAATTACATTCTTTTCCGTCACGCACGCTGTTTATGGCTGATCATTTGTTTCTAACTTCATCATTACAACTTATCTACACAAGCTCCTTAACACATAGTTGGGGAGCGATTTCATACATAGGTACGTAGGTTTGCAGCCATGAGCAATACTGAGAAGTGGAAATAGGTATATATATGTTGCATTGGAACGGGTATTCCCTGTGAATACGACGCTACTAACCTGCTGTGTATAACTGTGTGGCTCTCAGGAGCCAAGCCTCCGCTCGGGAGCCTGGGTACATACATATAATTATCTCGGATCTCGGTCACCGCTCCACTCCACCTGGGAGGGATCCCAACGGAGTGGGAGGAGCCCTCACAGGAAACAATCACGGTACCACACAAGTTGTAAAACGGACAGGCTTTACTGCTATATGCGCATACTTCTATTCTACTTATACATAACATTCCACGTGCACTTGGGTAGGTATAACAACCCCCGCTACCACCACCTGTCTCCCCACGACCCGTGTTCCATTCGCACTATAACAGGCCCTTGGCCACTCTCCACGTAAGTAACCCCAAGTGATCCTTTACGTGAACCCTTTTAGGCGTGCTTCTTTGCGGTTGCTGTCAGTGTTGTTGCCTTGAAGAATGAGAACCTACCTGCCCGGGGCCACCCCCACCCCGGGGTCCGAGACTAATACGACAGGGATTCCGTTCCCCGATCCGACATCGTCCTCACGCAAACCGCCGTGGGGTGAATTCCATCGTGGATATATCACCAATAGACTCTCATGTCTAATATGGTGCGTCTGAGCCAAGAACCCACCTCTCAGGGCTGCAACGGCTTCAGCGCTGTGTCCCTGACTATGCAAATAGCGACACGTGCAGTGTCCCTATCTAGGGCCTGTCCCTATATCACAACAGCTAACACCGTGGCTCAGGGCGTCCTGGGGCCCTAGGGGGCGCTTGCCTGGCTAGTACAGGGAGTCCTGACTCCTGCACCCTCCAATCCTGCCCCTAGCTGCTTCCTGACGCCGACTAAGTGCTCCAAACCCCGCAAATGAACTCATCTCCTCTGCAGGGAGATGCTGCAGCCCTATGGCTCCCTGGGGCACGTGGGCGCCATCCTGAGGCTCATGGGAGATTAAGTCCCTTCTGTGAGCCCTCTCCTGTTGGCCCTCGTTCGCCAGCGCGTCTCCTGCGCATATCTCTCGAACTTCCCTCTGGCCACCGCACGGAGAGCATGACTGCCGCATGCGCGAACCAATAGAAGATGGCGCGCCCTCGCCGCCTGGCTCCGGAGCGCTGGAACCCTAACGACCAATCGTGGCCCTGGCACCGGCCGCACGCGTCCCAGGCAACCCCCGAGCAGCATCCTGACCGCCCCACTCTTCTTGTGCGATCGGAGCCGACGGGACGCAGCCATTGGTCTCGGCGCACCCGCGATCTCGCCAGCAGGGTGAAGGGGGACCTGGCTACCTCTTTTGTGTTAATGTCTACAACTATGGTGTATGTTCCACACCATTTTAGTGATGCTTGAAAGAGATGTTAAGTCTGGTTAGAGCTTTGTTTTAAAATGTCTCCAAGCTTGTGATTTTGGCAACCTTCCGCTTTTGAACAATATTGTGTGTGTCTATATATATTTTTATTAATTATTAGTAGTAATATTATTTTATGTTTGTCAATATGTAGTGCTTCACAGAAAAATACATTAGTTTACGAATTACAATACAAATACATTCATCAAGTATACAAACACAACCACGACAGGAAAAGGTGCCCAACCCTGGATTATATCATTTAAACCCAGTCAATAAAACCCCTGTGCTTTAGCCTACCCATCACTTGTTGGGGTATCATACATTGTTGCTTTTCTCCCCTCTCCTTTCGATGTGCAGAACCACCCCAGTATGTGCTGTCTGGCAATTTCACCCTAGAGGGACTAATATAAATAAATAAACTGAAGCATAATTGTGTAGCCATGGTAAAAATGGGGCCTATAGTTTTATCCTACTCCTGGTATAATTCCCTCCTGTAAGGGCAGGTTGCCAGGAGTTTACATGGGTTTGCCCCCACTTCAACACTTGCCCTGAGTGGTTGGAGATAGGTCCCGTGACCCTGTGGTCACAGCAAGAGACACAGGGGCGGTGGCCCCTGCTGATATCATAACGAGCACAGCACTATTCCTATTTAGAGTGAGTTTAGAGTGATTGGCCGAGAAGTGACTATGATCAGCTCATGAGTAGAGCTGTCTAGCCATATGTATGAGGTGACCAGTAACCTCTCACCCTGCTTAGTGGGTGAGGAATAGTTAGCCCCCACTCTGGATGCCCTTGATCCAGAGGTTGTGGCAGGGAAAGGACCATCCTGGAGGGAGAACATCAGAGGGAATTGACTTTCCTGTAACCTGTCTGCCTGCTGCTTTGAATAAAGACTGCGCTTTTAAAGAAAAGACAAACCTGTGTGACTTGGAATCTCTCATCCCTGTGTGGGAGCTGCGCTCTGGTAAGGATTTCCCCCCGCATATCCGGGCTTACTAAAGATGGAGGCGCTGCAACATTGAAACAGAACGAGGCATCCTCCACCCCGAAAACCTTTTCCTGTTATCATCCCCATGCTTCCCCCATCGCCTCGCGGAAGACTCCAGGCCCTCCGCTGCCAGCGTATGGCAACAACACAAAACATGTAGAGCCAGGCCCAAGTACACCTTATGTGGCCCATCGGTTATTGGCAACCGGGAACGGGGGTTACAATTGTAACAAGCATTTTTTTTTTTTGTATATGTAACCCTCTTTTCACCCCACCCCCGACATGATATTGGGTGGGTACTCATTCTGTGTTACTGTCACAGGTCTTGGTGCTGTGACCTGGCTTGCAACGAGGGCTGAGGGCTCCGCGGTGTTGTGTAAGAACCTGGCCAAGTGACAGGAGGTGGTTGGCAGGTTCCTTGCTCTTGTTCTCTCTAGGTGGTGTCGTGCCTCCAGCCAGTAGGGATCCTCGGGGTCTCCAGAGGAGGGGACCCCCACTGTACACTCTCTCCTTCTCCGTCTCACACCAGGACAGTGTACAACACACAGCAGCTTTTTCTGTGGTTCTTTATTGGCAGAGCAGCATACACAGCATACAGTATGTCACAACACAAAGCATAGCCTTGCTCTGCTTCTCTGCCCTCCTGCCATAGCAACATGATTTCCTCCCTCTCATCACCAGGTGGGGAAGAGGGAGAGACCTGCTTCTCTAATCAGCTCTACTCAATAGCTCTTCTCCTACTACCCTCATCCTAACTT
>WSYH01006214.1:0-39500 GCA_036426205.1 Ascaphus truei
GGGGGGGGGGGTGGAATCAGGGTTGTGGCAGTCAGGGAGCGAAGAGGACAGGAAGGGGTGTAGCGAGAGATGAGTGCTGAAAGGGAAGTGGGGCAAGACCATGGAGAGATTTGTAGAGGTGACCAGGGTGAGGAATTTGAAGAGGGTACGTTGTTGGATGGATAGCCAGTAGAGATGAGAGAGAAGAGGGGTGCGTGGGCAGGGCAGGGCAGATTGAGAAGTATACGTTTTGGATTTGTTGGAGGGGTATGGAGGAGTAGAGGGGAGACAGAGGGGAAGGGAGTTACAGTAGTCGAGATTGGTGAAGATGAGGGAGTAGATGAGAAGTTGGGCTGAGGTAGCAGCAATATTAATCTTCCAAGGAAGGAACAGAGCTGCACTCCAGAGGTCTTGTACAAAATTGTCAATTTATTGAAGTGAAATCAACGTTACGGTCCCCAACTTGGATCTTTGTCAAGGACACTGTTCCTTCCTTGGAAGAAGATTTATATTGCTGCTGATTGTGCCATTTGGCGCAGGGTGTGCACCCGAGGAGGTTCCTGCAGTGGGAATTTTTTGGGGAGAAGTAGGAGGCAAGGTCCGTGGCTGAAAGGGGGAGTGTGGTTTAGGCAAGAGTGATGTGGGGGGCGGGGGTCGTAGCAGATTGTTTATGGTGGAGAAGAGCTGGCATGGATGAGGTGATAAGGGTATTATAGTATATTTATCTTTTTAGATTTGAGTAAAGATGTATTGGTGGAGGATTGGGATTGGAAGGTGGCAAGTAAGGATGGGGAGTGGAAGGATTTCCATGATCTCTCGGCTGTGTGAAGGGAGAGAGAGGGTTTTTTGAGGTGGCTGGTGAGCCAGGGTTGAGGTGGCTTTTGGTGGGAGGCACAGGGTGGAGTGGTGCGATTTGAATCAAGGGAGGAGGATAATGTAGCGTTGAGGATGGATAGGGCAGAGTTCAGTGGGAGAGAGGAAAAAGATTGTGAGTGGAGGGAGGAGGTAAGGGAGGATGGACCAATGGATTTAAGGTTTCTGCGAAGGATGGGATTGGGTGTGGTTGAGGAGGGAGTAGGAGCGGAGAGGGTAATGCAGAGGATGGCGGAGAGGAGGAAGTGAAAGGCAGGTGGGACAAGGAGTGTGGAGGACTCGGCGTGGCATCTTACCGTAAGGTTAAGGTCGAGGGTGCCTCTGTGTGTGTGGGTAGGGGAGATTCAATGAGAGGCCAAAGGAGGAGATTAGGGGTATGAGGGCCATGGCAGAGGTGGGGTTGTCGAGGTGAAGGTTAAAGTTACCAAGGGGGTTGAGAGTGAAGAGAGGAAGCAGTCAAACTCATTGAAAACAGTGTGGGTGAGCCCGGGGGGGATGATAAACTACAATGATTGTGATGGGTAGGGAGAAAGAGCAGGCATAGAATTCAACGGTGGAAAAAGGGAGGGAGGGGAAGGTAGATAGGTTGGGGGAAGGTTTCCAGGATGAGGAGACAGGAGTCCAATTTCTCCTCCCAGTGTCCGTGTGACATGGGGTATGGATGAAGTATGAGAGGATAGTTATAGTTACATATTGGTTAATAACAATAGTTTTAGTTAATAACAATAATCGAGAATGTCTGATAATTGGTAAAAAGAAGTGGTAACTGAAAAGAGAGGCAGTCAATTGGTAGCTGATAAGATTGTGTAGGTAGGGGGAGGTGTTGAAGGGGGAATGAGAGAAGGAGTCCTAGTAGTTCTGGTGGTTTTCGTTGGGGCGAGTTACGTTTGGTTGATGTGCTGGCCCTTTTGCTAGTGTTACGATGGGTCAGTGGCAGAATTAAAGTCGCTGCTTCTCGTGGGAGGATGACTCTGTCAAAATATATATATAGATATATATATATATATATATAGATATATCAATCTATATCTAAATATATTTATATATATATATATTTGTTGTGTGTATTACTACTATGAAGTGCTATATAAATAAAGACATATATATCCTTTTATGTTGGGGCATTTAGTGAGTTATAATGTAATACAGGAGGGATAGCCTTTCTTGATGGTCCTAGATCTAGATAAATAGATCCTAGATCTCAATAAAGCTCGCGTTAGTCGGCATTTAGACTTCAAATTTAAATTTAGATAGACCATATGTTAATAAAATGTTATACGAATTGTACTACTTTTTCGTATTAAATTGTTTCTGATGATCCACTCCCTATTGTTCTGCTATTTTTGTAGCGTTTTGCGATCAAATCGGGTGGATGGTGATGTAATTTAGCACTTACTGTAGGTTGTGTAGCCCAAGGGAGCGCAAACTTTTTCCCCTGCAACCCCCTGCCGGCAGTTCCCCTTTCTCCGCGCCCCCCCCCCCTTACCTCGACGTCATGTTGCCATGACAACGTGACGTCACATGACCTCGCGCGTCATTTGACGTCGCATTGCCGTCGCGTCTAAGAAGCCCTGGGTTCCAAGGTAAGTGAGGTTTACAGAGGCCTTTGCTGCTTCCCCGGCACGTCATTTAAGTGCCTTCGGGAAGCGCGCGGGACCTCTGTAAACCCTGCGCCCCCCGCAGTCAGTCTCGCACCCCCCCTCAGGGGGGCGCGCCCCCCTAGTTTGCGCACCGGTGGCGTAGCCTCACCTAACTATATACTTATAGTATATACTTTCATTTTGTTGCATTCTCTATAAGTAAAATGCTACCATTTAAAGGGTACAGCATAAGAGAAGTCACAAGTGGAAAAAATAGCAGATAATGATCTTAAATTGCTATTGTTGATATATATTTTTTAAATGTACACACTGTTTACAGGTGAATTGAAAAGTTTGTGGCATTATTTTGACATTCATACTGCCAGCAAACCTATGCTTTAGTTCTTTTAGAAATGTGTTTTGATCTCTAACTCCTGCAGTGTTTGTTCAGACTTTAATTGCTGTGTAAAGTAATCCCACTAGTGCTTTTGCATCTTGAGGTTATACTTTTGTTAATATAATAACATAGATAATTAAACAAATAGTTCACTTTTGCAATGCCTATGAGGCTTTCAGATATAATTACCCATGGGGATCGTTTCAGATGCTTTTTTCAAGAAATCGAACACACACTACTGTTACAATTTGTACTTATCAAATATCAAACAAGATTTTTTTATTCCCCCTGCCCACCCCCACATAATTTAGTGACTTAATACCGGCATACCCCGCATTAACATACTCAATGGGACCGGAGCATGTATGTAAAGCCAAAATGTACTTAAAGTGAAGCACTCCCTTTTTCCCACTTATCGATGCATGTACTGTACGGCAATCGTCATATACTGTACGTGCATAAGTGATGTAAATAACGCTTTTGTAACAGGCTCTATAGCAAACCTGCACAACATACGGCCTGCATGCGGCCCGCCGGGGCACTCCGTGCGGCCCGCGACGGACCCCCTTCAACCCCCCCTTCCCTGGTATGGAAAGGAGCGTGCTCCAGCATTAAGTAGGAGCGCGCTCCAGCAGTGTCTCTGCGCTCTCCCTTAACAACCCACCCCTCCCCCCTCTCAGCCTGCTCCGCGCTCTAGCAGTGTAGAGCGACCAGGAACTTCCGGGTCTGCTGCTAGAGCGCGCTTCCCTCACGCTTCACCCTGCCGCCATCTCCTCCACTGTTGCCGCCGCCGCCATCATCATCATCATCATCATCATCATCATCATCATCATCATCATCAGGTAAGCATGGGGGGGTTGTTCATTCATGCGGGGCATGACATGGGGTGGGGGCGCTGACATGGGTGGGGGGCCGCTGACATGGGTGGGGGGCCGCTGACATGGGGAGGCTGCTGAAATGGAATGGGCTGGGCTGCTGTTGACGTGGGGGGGCTGCTGAAATGGAATGGGCTGGGGGGGTGCTAAACATATGGGGGGGATGCTTGACATGGGGGGCTGCTGAAAATGGAATGGCTGGTGGGGCAGCTGACATGGGTGGGGGGCTGCTGAAATGGAATGGACTGGGGGGGCTGCTGACATGGGGGGGGTGCTGACATGGGGGGGCTGCTGACATGGAATGGGCTGGGGGGCTGCTGACATGGGGGGGGGGGGGCTGCTGACATATGGGGGGGCTGCTGAAATGAAATGGGCTGGGGGGGCTGCTGAAATGAAATGGGCTGTGGGTGCTGCTGAAATGGGCTGTGAGGGGAGAGGTGGTGAGGGGCCAGGGGGGGGGAAGGGGGGGAGAGTGATGTGAGGGGCAGGGGGGAGGAGAGTGATGTGAGGGGCAGGGGGGGGAGAGTGATGTGAGGGGCAGGGGGTATTGTGTGTATGGGTGAGGGGGAGAGATGGGGGTATGAGAGATCGATGGGGAGTCTTTTTAAGGTTGATGATGGGTTTTAGGGGAGATATGAGGATGATGATGATGAGAGGTGCTGGAGGAGAGATGATGATGATGATGATGATGATGATGATGATGATGATAATAATTTTACCCGTGCGGCCCAAATCTTTTTTCCTTGGAGCAGTTTGGCCCTTCCACTGTACAAGTTGTGCAGGCCTGCTCTATAGTCTCCCCGCTTGCGCACAGCTTCGGTGCAGGTAGGGAGCCGGTATTGCTGTTCAGGACGTGCTGACAAGCGCATGCTCGAGCTGCCGTTTGCCTATTGGGCGACATGTCCTTACTCGCGAGTGTACTTAATGTGAGTGTCCTTAAACCGGGGTATGCCTGTAATATTCTTGATAAAACGGTTAGAACCTAAATCACTGTCTGGCTGCTGCGTCCTGTTCAATCACCTACCCTGTCTGAGAGCTGCTCAGACCAAGGAAAGCTGGAAATAAAAATTTGGCAAGGTGCCAACAAATCCAGGCCATTACTGAATGAATAATGCCCAGAATTGTAACCAGTGAGCAGGGATTTCAATAATGCCCGGAATTTAACAGCCTTAGCCTATAATATAGCTTACTTGTCATGATAATATCATGAGATATTTAGCATTTTAATCAATCTGGTGCTTCAGGGGTTTATGTGGTTACAGTTTGTCTTAAAAATACAAGATAATATGTTTGACAGGTCACAAAACCTACCTGGGTCTGTGCTGATCTACAAAGAGGGCTTAATTGGTGGGGTATCACTGACGACCCACTAAAAGTGAAGAATGTGTTGTATGGGATTTATTTAATTTATAGAGAAGGGCATTTGTTTTGCCAGAGATGGGATTAAATGATGGCTCTTCCGACACACAGGACACTTTTAATGGTACCAACTTCCAGCACCGGATGACTGGGCCCCCCAGCTGGAGGGCCAGTACTGGTGTCCTGGCTCTCCTGTTGGCAGCCTTGCAAATCACCCTCGTGGACACTCCCCCTGGCTTCCTTTAGCAGCTGAGAACTTCCATTTCCTGGTTGCCAGATCAATGTGTATTTGCCCTTGTATCCAGGTTTGCTATCAGAGTATATTCTCTCCTTCTGACTTGCTCCTTGCCTGACCTTCTGTCTGCCTGACTATACTCGTGATCTCTGCCTGCCCCGACCACCGCCTACCTGACTGTGTTGCTTTCTGCCTGCCTTGACCTTTATTACACTATTATCCTGCATGCCCTGACATCAGCCTGCCTGACCTTCGCTTCCATTGTACTGTGGTTGTCTATTCAAGAATTCTGAGGCTTTTCAGCCCGTCTCTACCACCACAGTCCGGTCTCTGTCCAGTTTCGCCAGCTCCAGTCGTCGGGATGCACTCCCTGCCATGGAGCCCACCTACTGTATATCAGTGCCTTACAGAGAAAAGGTGGAGGATGGATATGACTGAAACTTTAACATTATTTTGAAACATTTTATTTCAGAGAAAGAGAGATGCTACTGTAGAACAAGAGGTCATACTCTGAAGCTGGAGTGTGACAGGCTCAGGGGAAATGTGAGAAAGTACTTCACAAAAAGTCTTGTGGATTTATAGAATAGCTTAAAAGCGATAAGGCTATTGTAAATATGAAAGAAATCCAATGATCAAATATGATCTGAGGTTTAAGAACAGATGAGAAAATGGGCAAACTAGGTGGGCAAAGTGGTTCTTATTTGCTGTAAAATGTTATGTGTCTATATATATATAATCAAAGGCTCCTTACCAGGCAGACCAGAGAGTCCAGGGAACAGGACCTTTATCAAGGGAGTGCTGTTCCTAGGACCGAAACGTTGGTGTATGTGCCTGCTATTCTAATACAATTCTTTTTGCTAACAAGTGTGCTGTCTCTTCCTTGCTGTGCCTACTCTGGATTCCCTGGACTCTCTGGTCTGCCTGGTAAGGAGCCGTTGATTTTATTTATTCATATGGGACTAGCACCTGTCTTCATCTGTATTTGTGTGCCATCTGCTCTGTTACACCATATATATATATATACAGGCATACCCCACATTAGCGTACGCAATGGGACCGGAGCATGTATGTAAAGCGAAAATGTACTTAAAGTGAAGCACTACCTTTTCCCCACTTAGCGATGCATGTACTGTACTGCAAAGGTCATATACGTGCATAACTGATGGAAATAAGGCATTTGTAACAGGCTCTATAGTCTCCCTGCTTGCGCACACCTTCGGTACAGGTAGGGAGCCGGTATTGCTGTTCAGGACGTGCTGACTGGCGCATGCGTGAGCTGCCGTTTGCCTGATGGAGATCACGAAGAAGCTCTATTTGTATTTCTAATTTTTCAATTATGTATCCATCATAGTACTACTTTAAACCGAGGTATGGCTTTGTATATATACTATATATCTATATATATATAATATATATATATATATATGTGCAATGTAAACCAACTGTATGCGCATCTGCATAATATCTTATATATATTAGGGGTATGTCAGCCGTACCCGTTCTCCCCACAGTGTTATCTGTATGGAAGTCCTGTTAATGATCAGGCCTTAGCAGGTTAATATATTAAACTATATTAAAATATATATATAATATAGATATAGATTATTAGTGTATATAGTAGTATTATATATATAGTAGATATATATATAGTATATCTCATGTGTGTGGGTGTAAATGTATATATATATATATAGTATACAGTGTGTGATATACAGGTGTGCGACAAACCACTAACATTGCACGCCCTGGGCAAGTGGATTTAACATCGTGGCGAGCTCCATTGGCCCAAGCACCGCACAAATGTGGTACTAGGTGGCGATTACACGTGGTGTGATATATATATATATAGATGTAGCCAGGTCCCCCCTTCTGTTGCGGACAAACCCCCCTCCGTGTACATACCGCGGCGGTGGGAAGCAGAGCAGCCGCTCTTGGGGAGGTGCGGGGGCGTGTGCGAGCATAGCGTGCCTCTTCTCGGAATGCGGCCGGTCGCCGGGGACGCATGCGGCCGGTTGCTAGGGCTGCAGTTGCGTTGTGAGGCTCCCGGCGGCTCCCGTTACAGGGCGCCGCCATTGTTCACTGCCTCGCGCAGGAGCCAGAAGCGCTGGGAGGCCCACAGACAGGTCTCTATTATACATTTAATTATTTTATCATATAAATATATTTAGCACACTAGAATTGGCACTACCCTATATATCTCTCGCGCACACATATACACACATATACATACATATACACACATGCGCGCACACACATATACGCACGTGCACACACACAATCTCTATATATAGTATACAGTGTGTGTATATACAGTGTTCGACAAACCTATACATTTGCACGCCCTGGGCAAGTGGATTTAACATCGTGGCGAGCTCCTATTGGCCCAAGCAGCACACATGTGGTACTAGGTGGCGATTACACTGTGTGTGTATATATATATATATATATATATAAAGTATCCTTGAGTGGTTCATCTATTTGAGAGAGAGCTGCGGATATCCCCCCCACCAGTATTCTTTGTTTACTACTATTGAAGGACTCCATTTAAAAAGGACTGGTTTATCACTTCTTTCCGCTTTTTTGCATTTTTATTGATGGTTCTATAGTATAAATTGTTCACTTAATAGCACATAATCACAGTATATTCATATAATAATTTTTATAAGCATAATCTTTTAATTTTTAGTTACCCACAATGTTTAAACATCAATTTATTGGCGCTACTTTATATGTTTCTCAATATATATATATATATATAGTATATATATTGTGTGTGTGTCGACAAAACCTATAAATTTTGCCACGCCGGGCGAGTGGATTTAACATCGTGGCGAGTCCGATGGCCCAAGAGCATACGTTTGGTATAGGTGTGTGCGTAGATTTTTGTCAACCACTGTGGTAGATTATTACCAACACCATCACAACAACACACACACACACACCACACACCACACACACACACACACACACACACACACACACACACACACACACTCCCTTGAGAAAGGTCCTGTTTCAGGACCGAAACGTGGTTGTATGTGCCTTTTTTTTCAATACATTTATTATATTTATATCATCTGAGTGCTTTGTCTCGGTTCTTGCTGCGTGGCCTTGGACTCCTGGTCTGCCCTGTAGGAAATCTACATTTTATTTACATATATTACCATACATACATACATTACATACCACATACATACCACACACATTACACACCACACATACACCACACACATACACACATACTGCTGCGGCAGAGTTTTTTCGAGCATTTGCCCGTTCTCGGCCGCAAGCAGTAACTGGCGCGCGCCCGAAGACACGAGAGCGCCTCCGATCGGGGCTTTCTAACTCACGGATGCCGGGTCACCCCGGAACCCCCTGCCGCCGTGTCCCCCACATTGCGGGAGACAACCAGGGATCCCTCGGGAGAGCATGGACGCGGTGCAGGGGGCGCAGGCAGCGACGCGCGGGCACGCCCGAGAGGAGTGCGGCTAGGCATTCCGGGCATCCCCAGGCTTGCGGAGCTAGCGCACTCAAATAAAATGTGCCGCCGTGTACATACATACACAACACACACACACACACAACACATACATACGTAGATATAATATATATATATATATACAGTGTTCGAAAAACACCTATACATTTGCTCGACGCCGGGCGAGTGGATTTAACCCCCGGGGAGTAAATAATGGCCCAGCAGCACACGTTTGGTAACTAGGTGCGAGTAGATTTGGTGTGGCGAGTAGTAGATTTTTTGGTGATTTGTAACCACTGTGTGTGTGTGTGTGTGTGGGGTGTGTGTGTGTGTGTGTGTATATATAATATATATAATTATAATATATATATATATGTATATGTGTAACGGATTCCACCCCACCCCAATTCATATATAGTGTGGGTGAGTAGAACATGAGTGTTACCGGTGTGGTGGTGCGTTACCTGTGGGCGCACAGGAGAGGCTGAGGCTTCCCACGGGGACCTGGGGGGCAATTACAATACTATGGACAACCACTTACAATAGGTGCAGGCATTTCCACCTGCGATGGCTACACCAGAGGGGCGTGGATCCTCGCAGGACAACACAATGATCACATACAACAATGGGGTATAATAAACTAAGGATTTACTAAACATGTTATACGACACATCACATCAAACATAACCTGTGTCCCTCCTCAGGAGGGAGACACTAAACAGTGAGTCTCGCAGGACGATTCCCCAACACTAGGTGATCCCACCAAGGGTCCAAAGAACCCACCAATGTCCCGCACTTTGCAGGAATCAATGGGGTGACTGCCCAGTCCACTATTAAGCTAAGGGCCGGGGTGCACTTAGGAAATGTGATACATGAAGAGCACTACAGTTGCTCGGATCAGCACGCTTCACAAAGGGGCAGACGCGTGATGAATCCGTATGATCATATCCTGGCGAATTCTATGTGGACCCCCAAAGTGGTCCGCAAACTCCGTCACTGGACCGCCGCATCCGTCGAGTCCCTCTCTAACTATACAGCAACGTGACACCACCTGACTATAGGCGTCCCTATGCACAGATCCTTAGTGGATTAAGGGTCAATCTCCTAGGGCATTCGGGGTGTGCCTATCCTAGATAGTAGGGCTTGTACCCACCCTACTCATAATACGGCCCGGCGGCCATGGGATCCGGACTGGTTACCGCATGAACCCCCGTTGCCTAGTACATAAGCGCAACGCCGGCCTGTGGGCAATGGGATCCCCGATGGTTACCGCTAGGAACCCCCCCCCTCGCCTCGCCACTCGCAACACGGACCTGGGCTATGGCTCCCCCGGGACTGGTTACGCTTACTGAACCCCCCAGCTGTCTCGTGCCACTAACTACAAAGGACCTGGCTATGGCTCCACGGATTGGTTACCGCCTATGAACCCCACCCAGTTGTCCCATCTTGCCCTTCTGTTCCAGTTGCCAAATAAAGTAAGTGACAGGTGCCCTATCCTGAGGCGTCCCTGCAACACTCACACTACTGGGGGACTCAGGGCTATCTTGGGCCAAGTGGGGTGCTGGCCTAGTACAGGGAGTCCCAGATCCTGTACCCTACCTACTTCCCTTGCTCGCTCCTTGCTATGAACTGCCACGAGCTGCAAGCACGCCCAATGTATTCCACTTCTCCCCTGGCAGTTCCTACAGCCCTATTGGCGCGCTCTGAGGCACCTGGGGCCTACCTCGCTAAGCCACTATGGGAATTGTAGTCCGGGGCGCCTGTAATAACATTGGCGGACGCATGCGTGCCTTTCTACACCTACACAAACACCGTAATGACCGCAGCAATCTCTCCTACCTCTCGCGCGGACTCTCCTGGCTGGCTTCCTACACTCGCGCGATCACTGCGCATGCGCGATGTGGTGGAGTAATGGCGGAGCTCTCTGCGCCGGCAGCCGGGACCGTAGAGACGCGACCGCGGCCTTAAGCAACGGACCGATAGCCGTCCCGGCAAACCGGCCCGCTCGCGGAGGACAGCGCACCGTCCCTGCAACGGCCCCCACCCTGGATGGCCGTGGGTATGCCGCTGGCCCTCCGGCAGCACCCGGCATCTATCTGGCCGGGAGGCTCCTAGGAGGAAGAAGGGGGAAAACAGGTGACCTGGCTACCATATAATATATAAACATACATACAGACATAACATACATACATACATACATACATTTTGTTTTTTTTTTTTTACAATATACTACACACACGTATGTGTATAGTAATGTTTTGGTTTTTAATTGGATGTTTATGGGTAATGACTTCTTGTGTTTATTTGGACATTAACACTAATAGCCACCTCTGGACATTACTGTTAGAGGAGCAGGTTAGGTTTATGGAGAGAGGGAGGGCGGGAGTAAGGTCGTGGAGTAGGTAGGTAGGCCACCGGGGGTTGGGGGGAGGGGTGATTAATTTAGGAGGTTAATACCTGTATGTCAAGCAGTTTAAAACATCTATGCCACATTCAAGGGTTTTGTAAGGACCAGTGGCGGCCGCCTTTATCCGCGTGCGGCCGTTATCGGCGACACCTCTGAAAACCGCGGGCAGATGCAGTATTGAGCGGTATGTTCTGTATTTTAGCGCGGACGCCTTTATCCTAGTGCAATTGGATTAGCGCTTGTCTCGGACGAATGAACGACGGTAAAGTGCGTTGCATCGGAAAAAATACCCACAAAATCGGAGATGTTGGAGAAATAAAAGGGGCGCGTGACAGAGTAGTGTTTGTGTTAGCCCCCTGGCCTACCACTTTGGCTGTGACAGATTAATAAAGAAAATTGCATAGACCTGGATCTTCTTAGAATATGGCGAATTGAGGCCAGGATTACTGCCAGCTAGCGCCCGAGGGTGGTTAAACGGTGTTCATTCTCCATGTGCACAGTAGATAGATCTAGACTGTGATATTAAGGCTTAGGTTGTTCTAATTTTCTTCTTTTAAAGATGAGTTTTTTGTATATTTCCCAAGTGGCGTATTTGTTCACACAGTTCCAAAATTCGGAAAGATTATAATTAATGTGCTACAATAAAAATAGAAGACTGCTATCTGCCAGCACTTATGTAGATGACAGTAATGCTCGTGCAATATTTGCTTAGTTCGGGATGTGAAGGATTAAGGTTTTTTTTAACCCTGAGTAAAATTTTGTTTTTTTCCCCCAAAACCATTTCAGTTAACATTTCTTTTTTGTACGTGTGCATGCAAAATTGCTACAGGCTTGTGTTTAATTGGTTCAGATGATCTGAACTTAAATTGCCGTTGGGGATGAAAACACGACTGAGATAGCATGTTAATTTGGTGCCCTGTTTTGTGCTCCCAGATATAAAAAGGGAGACAGTAAACACGAAGAGAATGTTCATTAGCTCTGCATATAATGGTTCATTGGTTAATTATGACATTACCAGATTAATGATGGGAAAGTTTGCTGATAATCTGTAACACAGTTAAGACAGTGAGAGACCTTTTGCGGCCTTACATAGTTATACCCATATAGAATGGGCCATACAACGGATTGCCTCAACCAGTGCCAAATACGCAAATTGGAATGAAAAGTTTTGCCAAGAACATAGATTAGGGTGGGGAAAAAAAAATCTCAGTTGTCTGCATCTGGGGAAAATAATATATATATATTATCCTTTCGTATCCAGTAACTGTAACCAGGTTGCTCCCTGATCAAATTATGATTTTTTTTTTAAAAACATATCCCCATATACCTTTCCTTCAAAAAAAATGTCTAACCTTCTTAAACACAGATATAATGTACAGCAAGCATGTAAAAACTCGGGCCAACAGGAAAACATATTTGCGGCCCAGCCCAGTGGTCCCCAATTGTGCGGGACACGGCACCCTTGCCTAGAGGGCGGCGCGAGTATCCCTCCCCACCATCCCTCCGACTTATCTCTCCCCACCATCCCTCAGTTTATCCCTGCGATTATCCCATCCACATTATCCCTCCCATTATCCCTCATTATGCTGCAGGGATTGGCTGCAGGCAGAGAGGGAAGTCGGGGGCGGGGCTTCCGCTTATGTGCAGAAGAACAGGTGAGGGTGTTCTGCCTCCACGCCTCCTCTGCTGCTGGTGGTCTGCGCGGTTGCTCAATCCACCCTCTGACCCCTTGGGGATAGGAGAAGGTAGAGGGTTTGGGGGAGGGAGTTCGTTGTAAGTGCCTGTCCTGAACGGATCGCATGCCTTTCGCCCTCCGCCCCTCCCCCCAGTTCACTCACATCCGTCGCTGCCTCTGCTCTCACTGCTGACTATCGTGTCTGTGTCTGGTGTGTGTCTTGTGGTGTGTGTATCTTGTGTGGTGTGTGTATCTGTGGTGTGTATCTCTGGTGTGTGTATCTGTGTGTTTGTGGGTGTGTGTGTATCTGCATCTGTGGTATCTGCATCGTGTGTGTGTGTATCTGGGTGTGTGTGTATCGGAGAGAGAGAGTAAGTGTGTCGGAAGAGGAGAGTGTGCGGAGAGAGAGAGAGTGTGTCGGAGAGAGAGAGAGTGGGTCGAGATGAGAGAGAAGGTGTGTCGGGAGAGAGAGAGAGTGTGTCGGAGAGAAGAGAGAGAGGAGTCGGAGAGGCAGAGAGTGTGTCGGAGAGTCAGCCGCCGTTGCCGCGTGGGTCACAGCCAATCGCACAGCCCGTGTGAGGAGCCGGCCGCACGCCACGCCACCACTTCCGGAGTTTCAGGCGCGGGGATGGATTGACTGGCCCGTTGGAGCAGCGCTGTGCCACATGGGTTGAGAATGGCCGCGGCCGCCGTCGCGGGGTCATTGCCCATCGCCACCGCGTGTGTGCAGAGCCTGCGTCAACCGACGACACGTGAGTACTGAGTCCTTGATGGGATCTGCTTATTGATTATTATACCGTGATGCTGAGTCTTTGGGCTGTACTGAGCCCAGAGCTGTGATTTGGATTTGCGACCCCTTGCCATTGTGCTGTGCCCCCCTGCTGCCGCTTTGTGCTGTGCCCCCCCTGCAATGTTGCTGGTGCCCCCCTGCCTGACTTTGTGCTGTTCACCCCATGCCTAGCGCTGTGCCCCCCCTTGCCTAGTGCTGTGCCCCCCTGCCTAGTGCTGTGCCCCCCTGCCATATGCTGTGCCCCCCTGCCGAGTTTTGCTGTTTGCCCCCTGCCTAGTGCTGTGCTCCCCCTGCCTAGGCTTGTGCCCCCCCCTGCCTAGTGCTGTCTGCCCCCCCCTGCCCTAGTGCTGTGCCCCCTGCGCTCTGTGCTGTGCCCCCGCAGCTCTGTGCTGTGCCCCCTGCGCTTGTGCTGTGCCCCAACTGCGAATTGTGCTGTGCCCCCCACTGCGGCTCTGTGCTGTGCCCCCCATGCGCTCTGTGCTGATCCCCCCTACGATGGATGTGCTTGGGTAGTGTACTCGCCGCCGTGCGGCACATGTTCTGATTTGTTGCCGTGTGCTCGCAGCCGTGCGGGTTGCGTGGCTCTGATTTGTGCGTGTGCTCGCCGCCGTGCGGTGTGTGGTTCTGTTTGTGCGTGTGTCGCCGCAGTGCGTGTGTGTGGTTATTATTTTGTACCGGAGTGCTCGGAGCGGGTGCGTGGACTCTGATTTGTGCCGGTGCTCGCGCCGTGCGTGATGTGGTTTGAGGTTGTGCCGTGTGCTCGCCGCCGTGCGGCGTCAGGAACATGACTGTCGCTGTGCATTGTGATTCTGGAAGCAACATCCTCAATCACAAATAGACGCCTTATCATGGCTGCTGTGTGCCGGCATCCTATGGAGACTGTAATACATGATGCTGCAGAAGATGATATGACTTACACTACAATGAGGAAGAGAGGGTGGAGCAAATCTGTAGCTCCAATGGTCTTCCCTCTATCGCGCGCGAAGACAAGGTGCTGAAGCCCATGGAAGACTAAGGCATCGAAACGTCAAACCCGCTTCAGCATCGTGATCTGATGAGGACTGCTCAGACCCAGCTGCTGCACGATGAAAATGACACTCCAACCCAAAAAGATTCGCGTACCACGGTAATAGTTAGGAATGTGAAGCCCACAAGGACCTTGTAAAAATTACTCACTGAGCACTGCACTTCCCCGTTTGTGGTAAAACGCGGGCGAACCACGCAAAGATCACTACCTCAACTGTGGATGACACCGGAGCTTGCGGACTGCTTTTACAAAGCAGGGCATAGAATACACACACCTTCCACTGACGCGCCTAAGCCCAAATTGTGTAATTCGCGGCTTACCGGCAAAACGAATCCGTGGGGGAGATTTCCCACGACCTCGCGGGAATATGACTTCCAGTCAAGAGTGTGCCCAGTTGACACTTCCCCGGTTGGACAAGACCAAACAGGTTCCCTTTGTTTATTGTCACACTGGCAGAAACCCCGAGAACCAGCCCTGCGATATCGCCCAGAGTACTAAGCATTTGTAGCTGTGTCGGTAAACACAGAATGCCTAGAGCCGAAAAAGGCCCAACCCTGTGAACTTCAAATGCCAACGGCTTCGCGGGCCATACATCTGCATTTTGCCCCAGAAGCCACGCTGTGTGTGGTGTGGAGAAAACCACCAAACTCATAAGGAAATGCCTTACGGACAGAAAGACGGAGCCGGCGACATGTGCAAATGCAAAGGTCAACACCCGCCAAGCTACCGCGGCTGCCCGTATCTCACACAAGCAAAGCAAAGAGGAGCGGCAAAAGCGGACACCCACCTATGGAGGCAGGCACCAAGGAGACACACACTACTCCTCCCAGCTTCGCCCGCTGGTACCCGGACGAGACAGAGGGACCACAGCAGAACACCGGATCCCAGACCCAAGGCACGGCAATGCCACCCAGAGGACACAAAACCAGACGGACGGACCTACGGGATGCTCTCAGGACACCATCACCAACCCCGTTGAGGCGGCCAACCAGGCCCCGCAGGGGAACCGCAAGCCCAAAACAGCTGGCAGAGATCATCCTTTAAAATAGCGAGCGCTATTGCAGAATGATATTACCCCATTGTGACAATGATAGCGAATATCATCCCGGGCCTTTTCGAGACAGAAACCAACCACAATGGCCAGAACATCTAAAGCAGTCTGTTCATAGTGATGTGGAAATGGCAAATGTATCAGCAAGAAGGACAGATGAACTCCTTCACCTGATGAACGAGGAAGGTATCGCGACTCTGCTTCGGAGGACCACCTTCAAGGAAACCAAAAACTGGGCCTGGCGACACCCACAGGGGTACTACCGTTACCGAGTTCTGGCAACAGGAGCCAGAGGTGGTGGGACGGCTGTGATTGTTAACGCGGGCCAGCATAATGAATTGCACTACCACCCATCGTAGGATTGGAAGCACTGGAGTACAGGTAAAGACTGCAACAGGACCAATGCGGACTTAAGTGCCCACATACTGCTCCCCTAAGGTGAGGTGAAGCTAATTTGGGAGAACTTGGAAGCTTGTGGAACTCCACTGAACCAACCATCCATCGGGGGAGATTAAATGCCAAACACCGGTGCGCTGGAATTCCAGGATAGCAAATCAGGGACCAAGCTCTCTCGCTTAATAAAAGGAGAGTGACTTTGTAGTGGCTGGTGCACAGAACCCACCCACTACCAAGGCACTGCAAAGCACACACAGATGTCCTGGACAGTGTCTTGCTGAGAACGTGAAAATTCTGTCCCAGTTGGAAACCCTGCGGAAACATGACTCAGCAACAACACGGTTACCATTTACTGTTGGCGACGAGATGGAAACCCACAGCAAACACCCATGTACAACTTCAGCAGGGACGACTGAGATGTACAAGAAGAGTGAGCAACATAACAAACCCCCGCCCCTTGGACACCAACGGAGAATTGATGATGTGTTAACACCTTACTACCGCAGTCCAACATGCAATTGAGACAGGCCCGACACAAATGCCCAAACGCTGCTCATCTCGAACTACGAGAGGTAAGCAAGGCAATTGCTGAGAAAAACAGGGCCCGACGACAGTGGCAGAAAAGGTCCACACACCTGACCTTCTGGGGTAAAGTACAAAACTCATTGCTAGGACTAAAGACGGACAACAAATAGCAAGGGGAGAGAAGTGGGACGGCGCAGCTGCAAGATGAAGGAATCGACAACTCTGTTGGAGAATGACCCGACGCCTGCCCGGGAAGAAGGAGCCAAACCCACCTATCCAGGGCCAGACCCACCTGGCATGTAGCAACAAGGACAAGGGGAGGTTATTGCTGGACCACATGGAGACAACTTTTAGGCCTCTAACCAAGCCAGCAAAATAGCCCGGGGAAGTTGAGCAAGGAGTTAACAGGCATCTTACCGAGACACTACAAGAGACCGAAGCGGGAAACCCTGAAGGATGCAGCCAGGATGAGAAACGCAACTGCAGAAAAGCTGGCAAATGGGCAAAGCAACAGGAAGCGACGGAATTACCAACCTGGCCATCAAGAAGCTTCCACCGGAAGCCAGTGGAATGCCTTACAGAAATCTTCAATGCTGCATGCGCTCCAGCACTTTCCTAATACTGGAAGGAAGCCAAGGTTCATTGTATTTCCAAAGCCGGAAAACCACTGAGGGATCCGCACAAAATACAGTACGATAAGCCATGCTCTCTGGACTGTCGAAAATTCTGGAGACAGTTATTCTTACGCGCACCCGCCACGTTGCATCTGGTAAAAACATTCTACTAAAGGAGCAATTGGATTTCCGGAAGGACCACTCAACAAACATCAGCGGCTACGAGCGTTGACATAATAAGCCATGGATTCAAAAAATCACAAATCAAACTGGAGTTGTCTTCTTGGACGTGGCCAAAGCATTGGACAGAGTTTGGCACGAAGACTGACGCACAAAATGATCAAACCTGAAATTACCAAAAACTACCTGATTAAGCTGACGGCAAGCTACTTGCGGGGAGCGCCACATCAACGTGGCTCCTGTGCGAGAAGAGCTCTCACAACAGCACAATCCGCGCAGGCGTGTCGCAGGCGATCATCCTGGGACCATTCCTTTTCCACCTCTTCAGAATGGACATCCCGCAGACTCCACAGACTAACTGGCAACTCTACGCAGATGATGTGGCATCATCTCAGAGTCCTTCAGCGAGAAGAGAAGTAGTAAGAACATCCAAGGAAGCACTAGACATGAATATCAACATGGTACAGAGACTGGCAAGTAGGACTGAACTCAGCAAGACCCACAGATACACTGTTTACCATAACAGAAGATCAAGACAGGACCAGCCAACAGCCTCAACGAGAGAGGCAGTCAAAGGAGCCAAAACAGCTCTTACCTAGGGGTAATCCCGAGATAGGCAAGTTAAGATGGAAAAAAAAACCCATTGAGAAGACTCAACAGAAGGAAGCAGCCAAGCTGCAGCACTGTACCCCTGCTGAAGACAAGGACATGCCATCCGAGCAATGCAACGTGATAAGGCGATCATAAGACCACAAGAATACGCCCTCCCCCGGTGTGAGTGGCTGCCACCACCGGCTCAGATCAGATCATCTCATCAAAGATGCAGAACAAGGCGATGCGGATTGCGTCCAACGCACCATTCACTAAAGGAATAGCGGACCTTCATAGGGAGCTGGCATCGAAGTTGGATGAACATCGAAAGAAGCTCAAACAGAGAAATTCTACAAGGAACTGACCCGAACTCAATCCGCTGATCAAGAAGTGATGCGTCTCTGCAAACCCCCACTTGACACGCTACCCACGGACCATCACGGCGTGGGACCCTGTGAAACAACTCAAATGTGGCAAGTAACACAGATCAAGAAGCTTTCTAAAGTGCCTGCGACAATACCCAACAGGAGAACTTGGAGAATGAGGCTCAAGCCTTGGTATCCAATATCACACTGGACAGACTTAATCTGTCAGTCAGCACAGAACAGACACGATACCGGGGTATGCCTGTACTGTGTCTGCCATCCAGTCTCCATGGATAGTAAATTCACAGTCTGGACTGCTCTTATGCAAAGATAAGAACAATTTCCATTTCTAGTGGTAACGTTGAAATGAAGAGGAGGTAGGAAGAAAACGCCACTTGGGATGCCCCTAGATCAGGGCGGGGACCTTTTTTCTGCCAAGGCCATCTGGGATTACTATATAAAATCATTGCGGGGCCCATACAAAATGATCAACTTAAAAATAGCCGCTATATTTGTCAGCCATTGGAATAACCT
Organism: Ascaphus truei; assembly: GCA_036426205.1. Classification (NCBI taxonomy): domain Eukaryota; kingdom Metazoa; phylum Chordata; class Amphibia; order Anura; family Ascaphidae; genus Ascaphus; species Ascaphus truei. The sequence goes on from WSYH01006214.1 coordinate 18,932, forward strand.
CACCACTAATGTGATGGCGGAACTGCTTCTCTTTGGTGAGGCGTTGTTTTGTCTGTTAATGTTAGCTGGTAGTTATTGAGGAAGTCGAGCAGGGGGGGGATCGGAGCAGGCGGGAAGGAATAGGTAAAAGGGGGGAAGCAAGGAGAAGACTTACCACTGCTCCATTGCAGGACGAGGCGGGGGCCTCGCTTTGCAAGCTCGGAAGAACTTGCTCGTGGGCCAAAAAAAAAATCTTGGAGCGTGTCAACAACGCGGGCAGGGCCAATTAGGAGAGGGGAGAGGGGGGGAATTTTTTTGTCTCTTTCTTGGTGACAGGAGCATCGCGACGCGCGCTAAAACAGTCACCAGTGGTAACTGGGGCGACGGGATTTATCGAGGGGCATGGACGCTCAGGGGGCAAGTGGCAGCCGGACCCCCAGGACTCACGGGGCCAGACAAATGATTTGGCCGCCGGCCGGGACGTTTTCCCACCCCGCCTGATCAAGGGATTAAATAACAAAAAACAGATGAAAATGCGGGCTACGGTCACTTTCGAGAGAAGTGGTGAATGAAATATCTTTTTCATCTAATCTCAAGGGTGGATGGTAATGCTGTTCAATTTCGGTAGATACCGAAAGAAGCTTTTCTCAAAAATATTGTAGATGGTCTGCTGCTGAATAGGGAGCTGGTAGTGACCAAGAGTTGCACAAGGGACCAGTATTTACCCTTAATTGGAAACACATGTAACTCAATAACGGCATCTTTGCATCAAGGCTTTACCAAGTTAGTGTAGGGACTGTGAAACAGAGCCCTGTTTATTGAGGGGAGGAATTAAAGTGATGATCCAATGCAAGGAACATGACTGGATTGTTACTTTATAAATTAGAAATGTCAAAGTCAACATAAAATGTTTTCATACTATGAGGCAGATTAATTGTTATAGTAGGTTGTCGAGACTTTTTAAATGGATCGTTAGAGAGTTCATAGTGTTGATAGTGTGTACAGAATTTAGAAATATCACTGGTTAGTGGTAAGGAAGAACATTATAATCAATAAGTGTATGGGGGAAAGGAAATAGTCAGGTTTATCCTTCAAGTTTTATTGTAGTAAGTATTATAGCAGGAATGTTTGGTTTGGGGGGTCAGGTGGGGGGGGCCGGGGGTGGTATTTGGTTTCGTGGTGTCAGTGGGGTGGATGTCAAAAAGTACCACAGGCACAAAAAAATCTGCTTTTGTTCTAGACAAAAAAATAGGGGAGAATATTCCAAACCAGAATCCTGAATGCTATCATCGTAGAACTGAACTTTATCGTTGCACAAATCTTTTAAAAAAAATAAGGTCCTATGTCACAGGTCTTGAAAAACACGCTAGGGGAAGCACTTATCCCTCTTGGTTTGAAGAAAGCAAACCACGTTTTGATGAGAAGAATGATTTTTTGTTTTTGACGGATTTGGGAGTTCTCTGATGGTCGGCATCATTGAGGGCAGAAGCCATAGGGATAAACACATTTGACTAAATAGTAGCATAAACGCGAGAGAGCAAACAATGCAAATAAATGGTTGGAGTAATAAGTAGGCTCTGTGACGTCATTACAGTCTTTTATTTAAAGACTTAACAGTAACAAGTGGGAGGAGGTAACGAGGAGACAGATATCGTTATGGTGTTGCTATTCTGACAGTTGTAATCTTTTTCTGGGACAGATGCATTTATGGAAGCGATTGTGGTCCTTGTTTCTCTCTTTGAGTGCCTATGCTGGCGACGTCATTATTAGTTTTCCAAGCATTTGTAGTATGATGTTAGTACTGTATCGAGACCATTTTTATTTTATTTGTCCCAGAAAAAAGTTTTCATCCTGTCGAAACACCACATAAAAGGATATTGGGATAGTTCTGCATCGTCTTTACACTTAATTATTTTCATTATACCTATGTTGTAACGGGGGTGTTGTCCACTGTCCCCCTACACCCCCAATCACAGAGTTATTACTGTGTGGGGCAGGAACATGTAATGTACACCGGTCTTTGTTTGTCGGTGCATAACCTGTGTGGCTCAAGGAGGGCTGAAGCTTCCGCACGGGGGAACCTGGGGCAATATATATACAACCTAATATCGTACTGTGCAGCGCCTCCACCGCGAGGCTACCGCACAGAGGAGATGCGTTCCTCGCAGGACAATAATAACCACATACAATAAACATATGAGACACGAATTTACTTTTTATGATCACTAGGCCAGAATGCTAGAAACAAGTAATAACAGGGGTTCCTCTTCTATAGGTAACCAATGCAACGTGTCCTTCCAAAGGTAGCATAACGGACCACCACGGCGGGTGTGTCCACACTTTCTGCGTCTAGGCAGGACCGGCCTCCGTCTCAAAAACAAATTGATCCCCAACCCTCAAGTTCCAATGAGTCCCACCCAAAGTATTCGCTCCAAGACGTACGACCAGCGGAGTGTATTGTGTGGACTGCGCAAGCCCACTAGTCAATGGTATGGTAGGCCTTCCTGGGTTGGTGCAGTGTGTTGTTGTTGTACCTGACAGGCGCTCCAGCCGCGGGGTGCGGGTGCTGCTATAACGCACGGAATCGGCCTGATGTCCTCAATGGAGTGAGGCGAAATTCCAGCGTTGGATAATATCACCGCTTATCTGTCGTCTGATAATATTGGGCAACCCGGTTTGATGCCACCTGGCCGGTAGTCACCGCACGGAGCCTCCGCAGTACGTCTATAGGTCCCGTTAGGACAAACATAGCCCAAACCTCTCGGGGTGGAAACAACAGCTCAGCCGCGGTTCCCTTACTAGCTTATGTAAGGGGAAGGTCCCTACTTCGGGCCGGTCCCTATCACACTCCGCTAGCGTTTGGCTCAGGGGCTGTCTGGGGGCTAGGGGGAGTCAACTGCAGGACACTGGCCTAGTGCTCGAGTCACGGACCATACAGCACCCTACCTCTTACCCCTGCCGCCTCCAGTCCCCAACTAACACGTAGTTCCTGCGCGCGGGAATAATCTCAGGATGGACCCATGTAGATCACATCATTCCCCTATTGGCTGTCATTCGCGGGGGCTTTCTGGACATTAAACTGCGCAGACGCGGAGCTCCTGTAGTCCTGGAGTGCCTCATGCTTTATCGGACGCTATGCGCAAGCCCCTAAATGGCGGCGCCCTGCTCGCGCGAACACGGCCGGAACCATTCACAACAGCGCAGATACGGCCGCAACCATTAGTGCATAATCGCTTGCATATACAGGAGATAAGGGCGGTAAATAACGCCAGCGGGGAACTGGGCTACACTTAATAGAAATATTTTGTGAAGCGGCGTCTGTTAATGGATATCTAAACAGTAAAATAATATTGTAGAGACTTGTTCCAGTTGAACAGGAAAGTGAGAAAAGCAGAGTGGAATGGTGGAGTTTTTTTAGTTGCAGATGAGAGGTCTTGTTTTCTCTCTTGGAGGTACTGTATGGCGTTGAGTAACTTATAGGATATTTCAAAGCATTTGTTACATACGATTCCGTAGTATCTGAGATCCATTTATCTATTTGCCATGAAAAATATTTTCATCCTTTCTAGGACACCACTAACAACCAAAATGGTTTGATAAGCTCTGATGCTCAGCTTAAATATTTTCATATAAAATGACAAGATTTAGTTGTGTGAACTATTTGTTAGCATGGGATTGTATTCTAAATATATCGATATCATAATAAAATTGTAGAGATAGGTTTCCAGGGTTAACAGAGAAGGGGGAGAGATCAGAGATGGAGGAGCTTGAGTGCCAAAAAGCTTTTATCGTTTCTTTTTGCCTCATACAAGAAAAATCTTTTTTTTACGAAACTCTAGAAAATGCGTAGTGTATCTCGTAAGAACTAGAAATCTGAGATTGCTGTTCCTTAAGGATGGAGAGCAGTAAAAAAAATGAAATCTCAATTATTTCAACATCGAGTTCACAGTGGTAAATCGATATGAAGAAGTATAGAAATCGAGTATCGTTTTAACAAATCAAGTCAAGGTGTTGCAGGGTGAGGAAAAAGATATAAAAACATAGTCTTTCTTTCAATCAACATAACGATTTAAAAAAAAAAAAAACATAAATAAAAAAAATCTAACAACTCTAAACGAAACACATGTATATGCAGACGATATTACTAAGCTGCATCGTTTCTGCAGGAGTAAATGCAACATTTAGCATAATCCACTAATGTGATGAGACAATCATAAATAATTTGCCGCAGTGATGGAACGTTCCTCCGGTTTACAAGATTCAATAAACGGAGGAATAATGTTATCACAATATATTGGGGGAAAAATTCCACGTGCAGTCTTTATTACACAGGGTCTTCTATCTGTAGTGCAAACAGGGTCGTTTTCTGAAGTTTTTTGAGCCTGTCTTCAGGGTTTACTAGAAGTTATTAGAGGGTCTTTCACCAGTGTCATCAAGAATCAAGAATTGTGAATGCTCGAAACAATGCAGACTGCAGACTAGTAATTGCCAGAAGAAATGAAGTGAAAGCCTTTGCCCACCAATGCACTTTGAGAAATGGGCGCTTCAGGTCATTTTCAAGGATTTAATGGCAATGAAAGAGATAGTTTCTATCAGACCTAAAAACCTTACTGGCAAAATTCCCTGGTGTGTGTTAATTCATTTTTCATATACTATTTTGTTTATCAATACACACTGTTTTAGAACACCAGCCCATTTCCTCTACAGTGAGTGTGACAGGGCTAACAAGTTGATTATATATTCCACAGCTGGTACTTTTTAGTGGGAAGTGCATGATTTCTAAAAGGTCTGAAAATTGTATATCACTGGTTTTTCTTATAGTTAATCTAGAAACATTTTGTAAACCTCCGACGCAGTTCAGTCCTTATAGAACATCTTGTGTGCTCTGCCAACATAGCAGAACTTTCCTTAGCCATATTAATGCGCAAATGAGTAGGAAACCAGAGGGATTCCACACAGTCACCATCCTCCCATTCGAGAGAGAGAACTCCAAATGACACGGCTCATTCGGCACCTTATTCCAAGCCAATGTCCTATTGGCCAGCCACTAGTTAGAGACATACTCGAGGCCGTTTCTATTGCTCAGTTGTTTTTTTTGGGCAACAGTGCTTCAATTGTATTCCACTACCTTGTTAAAGTAAAATCGTTAACATTTGTTTCACTTAGATATCCCTCAATAATACATGCTTCTTTATTAATGAAACTATTGTTATGTCAGAAGATTTGACAAAATCACGATCCCCTAATGCGGCAGGCTGCACAATGTGTCTAAAGTGAGAAAGACGGGCTCAAACTGCACCAAGGAAACAGATTGGCGGAGAGCATGCATTTTTAATTCGAAATTCACCTATTTTCCGTGGTGGGTTATAAAAAAAACAAAAAAAACACGCTCTCACACAAGACCAGCACAAGTGCATGTCTGTGAACAATTAACAGACCTATGCACTGTGTGAACGTTGTAGGCTATTGTTCAGAGTTTGATGATCATCGGCCATCTGTGATTCCAGTGTTTCCCAAAACTCCAGTCCTCAGGGGAACCCAAAGGTCAGGTCTAGGTGAGAAGGATATCCCTGTCCGAGCAACAGGTCAGGCTCAGTCAAAGATTACTGAGACCGCTGGATAGACCCAGCCTAGCTGGCAGCAGGGGGATATCCTTAAGACCGCCTGACTGTTGAGGTGTTCCTGAGGACTGCGAATTATTTGGTGGGAGAAACATGCGTGTATTGAACAGAAATATTAAACATTTACTATCAGCATTTTTAAATTTCAAATGATACCATTTTTAGTTCCTATGTTTCAGTGTTCGGAAGAGAAATGAGTTCTGTGGGTAAGCGGAAGCGATAGGGACGGGATAGTCACTGTAGGATATAATACCAATCTAAGTAGTCTGAAACGTTTTTCTATGTAAGACTGTCTATAAATAATGCATATCGGCAGAAAGGTTTGTTAGGGAATGTGGTGTTGTTTTTTCGAAGGGGTGTGTAAGAAGAGGCAAGAAATGAGGGGGGGGGTTTTTTTTGTTGTTATGTGTTGGGAAGGGTGGCTGTGTGCGGGGGGGGTAAATAAGCAGAGCGTTCTGTTTGAGTTTCATCGAGATCAAAATGTCATCATATAAGGGCCTTATCTGTGACATTAAGGGCTTAATTGATCAAGTCAGTTCGTGTCGTACAATGCCAGCAGAGAATGTGGATGATTCTACCTGGCAGGCGGGGTGCGCGTGACTTGTCTCTTCCCTGCAATTCTACTCTTTCCCTGCAGCCCAGAGAAAAAAGCGCAGCGCGACGTCAAGATGATGCCGAGGTTGCCGATCACCGGCTGCTATGCGGCGTCCACACATGTGTGATGTCCATAGCGTCTCTGTTGCCATGGCAACACGCTGTCAAATGCGCAGCCAGCACTTTTGTTTCAGACTGCGAGGGGAAATGAGTAGAATTTGCGGGGAAGAGAAGACGGGATCACCGCACACCCGCATCGCTTGACCCCGCGGGCCAGCCCACAGTGAGTACCGGGCGCGGCGCCAGCATGCTGCCGCAGCACTTGCTCCTATGCACATTACTGTGACAGTAACTGCTAGATAGAAGAGGTCTACTTGCCTTCCCAACATCTGTGAAAACTATACTTTGAACAGTAGGACACGGATTCTTCCTACGGCGGTTACGATTCTATGTGTTGTATCCTACTCTGGCCTCATATTATTTTTCTAAGTGTCCACCGTTTTCTTTATCACCTGTTTGACACTCTGGGGACTGTTACTGAGCGTGAGCAGACCCAGCTAGGAACCACAAGTCAACAACTAATTGCTAGTGCATGTTTTTATTGCTACCGCTAACAGTAGAGACTGATGCATTTTTAAATACAAAGTGTATATTTTTCTTGATAGTTTATTTTTATTTGCTTTACTTTTAAACGGTTCCATGTAGCCTTTAGAGGAGTTTGTTACTCACTTTATGCATCTCTTTCACATATGAGTGCTTGCCCATTCTACAATCAACAAATATAATTGTGCCAGCTAAAGCAAACAGGCTCGTGTGCTGCCATTTTTAAAAGACTAGAAGAAAAGACATTGTCACTAAGAAGAGTCTCCTCTCGGGTCCATTTGTCCATAGACTAACATAGTTAAACAATCAAGACAGATGTTACATAATGGTTTTCTTTCTATTCTTTTTAAACTAGTTAGTATCCCCCCTCCTTTTTTGGATTGAATTAAGTAAGGCAAGATTAAAAAATGACCTTCTCTGTAGTTTTGAGGACTGGACTGAAAATAGGTCCTGCCTAGTACGTAGATGTATAGGTTGTAGCGCTTTAATGCAAGTAACTAAGGTACCAAACTATACTTTATCTAAGTTCCTCAGGTTCTAATGTGATGCTGATGATTATTATGTAATGGTGCAAGCAATTCTTATTGCCACGGAAACAGCAGTTTACTGTTGTATCTTTGATGCTTAGAAAATTGTTAGTTGATGATTTCAGTGTTTCAGCCATACAAAGATTACAGTTAAAAAACAATAATATTTTCAAATGGGAGGGAGAGTAATGTAGCGAGACTAGGTACTCTGTTTTGAGAAATGAGAAGAATGGGGAAGCACTATGTGAAATAACCAATTGAAGAATTGTTCAGGGTCTAGAGTATGAAGGAAATAAATGTTTGTAAAACATAAATGGGCTGCGGGTGCTTCTTCAAAGCATGTTTGACGAAACAGCAAGCGAGATTTCTTGCTCCAGGATTCATGATGGAAAGAGAGACGATCCAATAGTGTAAGATTGTAACAGCGATATTTATATGGTCATGTAGATCGTCAATGGTCACACTCACAATTTTCACAAGATTCACAGGACAATTTGAGGGGCGATCTCGACGGCGGTACTTGTGCATGTCGCCGGTGTATGTCGTTTGTGTGCCTCTTCTCTTCCACTCCCGTGCGATCAGGGCAACGCCGGCACAATTTCTAAAATGTGAGGTGACCATTGAGGATTCACATGTCATATAACAAAAATATAACCTGTACAATCATACACTATGAAGATTCTCATCTATTCATTATGAAGATCCTGGAGGAAGAATTCTGCCTTGCTAGTTAATGAGAAATTACTACAGGGCCTCCTCCGCTTCCCGAGTGTACGCATCTCTGGTGGGGGACAACAGAGGGCAGTATCTGCCTCACTCAGACAGGGATTACATATGGGCACTTTTCAAAGCTCGACCTTCGGGCCAATAGGAATTTTATGTGATCAAAAGAGACTAGCCCGCATCATTTTAATGGTAAGAAACTGAAACTAGTTGTACACACTTTGACTATCATTCCGATCCAATATGTTCTAGTTTGCAAAACTGAGCAGTCTGAGCTCATGCTTTCTGTGGGAAGGTCAATGCAATGTATGCCAATTCAGAGGAGCAGCCTGTAGTAATTTGCTAGATTATATGAGTTATAGTACTTAAAATAAACAGGAAAAGAAGCCGCCCATGCTCTCTATAGGGGTCGATCACATTTATTTTTTAAGTGGTTTTTAAAATGAGCGAGGTACTTGGAGCTCGCTTCCTCTCGCCGTGATAACCGGGCGCCGTACCGACCCGGCACATGGTGATGCAGCTGCATTTTCTCGAATCGTACTTACCCTCTATTGTTCCTGTAAGTATTGTTTAAATTGTAAGCTGTTGATGTAATTTGTAGACTTCGTGGGAGGAGTGCAGTGGAAGTAAAAACAGGCTGCGGGGATTGAAAAGAAGGGGAGACTAAATAGAATTGCGGCAAATTAAGTCGGGATAAAATCGTTGTAAAGAAACTATTTTTTGTGGGAGAAAGACCTCATGAAAACCTCTTTAATGATGATCTAACCTGGAAGCCAAAAGTTGTGGTAGAATAGTGTTCTTGTGACAGACCACCAGAACCTTGATGAAGACATATATGGATCAGAAGGACACAAGAATTTTTGTCTAGCTTCTTTTTCTCTGGCAGATGCTTCCAGATCGTGCTACTAGTTTTATAGGACCCCATTGATATGTTAAGAATTTTTGTTTACCAGTAAGCTCCTATTCTCTCAATGATGCTGCGCACTGATATCCTTAGATCTTCCTATAAGGTCAGCATGCACATCTGGCAATATATCCTAACATCTTCTAGGGACACTTGTCCAGGCTTCTTTAACACATACAACAGATTCCCACACAAGCCTCTGAGAAAACCCCAACCAAGAACACATGCATACTATGATATAATGGGGTTATAACGTGTAACGGAGGATCAGTGGGTGTACTGAGAATATATACAAAACAATAAATGCTCAAGCTGCCTCCAGTGTGACAAAAATACTGCAGATTGGATTCTATCAGGGAATATATGAATACTTTTCGAGATCAAATCATGTTGGCAATGGTTGACACAGCAACATTTACAGTACCTCGAGCCATGGGGATAATACTGGGTGCGATTGCAATTTCAATATACAAGCACAAATTGCAGGGTCCTTAGAGGACGGCCTCCTAGTGGGCGTGCGTTACGCGAGCGCTGAGTGATGGCGAGACCAAATTTGAAAAGACAAAAAAAAATTAGTACTTTCCCAAGTCGGTGAGCCGCGTCTACGCGAGCAGTTGCCAATGAGGGCGAACCAGACTTCGTGCCGTCAATAGACCACGAGCCCTCCCCATCCCTGAACACTGAAGCACAGATGTTGTGTAAGCAGCCCCCTCCCCCCCCTGGCAACGCGGTGAGATCGATACTCTCACAAGCAAGTTGGAGGTAGGTTATGAGCTTGGCCTTAACTCTTCCTTTAAGTACTGTACCCTGTTTGCCTATTTCCAACATATTATAAGGCAAGCCTAGTCTCACTCATCCCTCAAGACACCAACCTTCAGTGCCAGCCATCGTCAGGTAATAAGAGTCGTAGGCCAACACAGTTAGACAGTTATTTGGGAACATTTGGATGGAAGCTCATTGACTTCCAGTGTTGGTTCCAGCATTAGCGCCTTTTAATATGAATTAGTGACCTTTATAGGCCTTGTCTTTATCAGTTAGCAATTGCAGTTTGCAAGTTATCCGATGAGCATGCAAATGTAATAATTTTGCTGTGAAATTTCACCAAAAACTGCAATGGTGCAAAAGAGAGATTCATGACATATCCTGTCCCGCCAACGGCCACACACTCGTGAAAAAGTGTCCTTGTGCTATGCACCTAGGGTTAATATCTCCAGCTAAGCTCTGAATCAATTGTCTCCCCGCGGTCGGGTCCCCTAAAATGATATTATATCGTCCCCCCAAAACGTGACACTGCCACCTCAAATTCTCTGCCACTACCAAGACTAGTTACAAGTTTCACTTGTAGAGAGTTCTTGTCCGTGTGTGTTACTAGAAAAAATATGTAATAACACAAAACCACGTACATAAAGTGTGTCCTGAATATTGTGGGTAATCACTTAAAAAAGTGTTTGATGTAATTAAAGCCCCAAAAGACAGTAGTTATTTCATTGTTAGATTAATATAAGAATATAATAGTAGTTGTGCTGGTTACGAGAAACAAATAACATAACATGCCACATATAGTAAATCGACCATACGTAAAAGAAATAAACAAGGGATATACTAACAGACAAAACCTACATACATACAGCATAACAATTATCAGGGTTCTTCCAAAAGAGGGTTTGCATGTCCACGTGTTGGTCATAAGACACCCATCAATTGATTACTAGATCATTAGTGACAAATGAATGGTTTTATCTCACTTTTAACTCCGTTCACTAAGACTTAGCCGTCACCCTTTGGTGGGTGTGTTGTCCTTAACTCCAATCAATCCTTGTGAATTTCGACTTGCAAAATTCATTTTTTTAATTGAAAAGGCCTCTATTATAACTGTCTAAACTCTTTCACCCATTATTTCTGGATGATGGAACCTACTTAATGTCTCAGCCCTGAATCAAAATGTACTTGGACATCTATTTGTGAATTGGACCATTTCTATCATGATGGACAACAATGAATTGTACATATGCAGCATCATTTGGCTTAATTGAAACCAGTTGAACGTGCTAGTTATGAAATAATATTCAACCTTCTTCGTGAACTGTATCGTATGTCCAACGTATCTTCATATTTATAATAAGGGTAAGGGCTGGGCATTTCGCTTGGCCACACCCTCTTGACTCTGTACCAGATTTAATAAAGACATTCCCTTGAAGTCCCGTTTAATATGTTCCTGAGTTCACTTTCACTGGCAAACAAGGGTTTGTGGTCAATGGTTTAATACCCTTACAAAGCACAGACAGGTCACACTCCGCTACCCATTTTAGATCATAACACAGGAAAGAAAAAAGATCGAGTCATTATTAGGCCGCCCCAATAAAATAAAAACACTTGAAGATGTAAGCTCCCAACTCAATATAACATTTTGGTGTGCGGAGTTTACAATACAGAATATTGAGACAGTGTGCGCGAGAGATTCTAAAACTGCCTTAAAACTTGCCTTGGAAAATCTGGGCTATCCAACAAAGATCCAGGACTAGCTGGGTACATGCTGCAAAACTTTCAGTGACATTCTGCAAGAGACTATGCGCCCCTCGGATTAAACAAGCAGCGGGGCACTGGACACTCAGTTGAATAGGGACTGCACGGACACCACGCTGTTTAATCAGATGGGCATTAGTCTGTCTGCAGAAGAATGTTGTTGCAGCCTTACAGCATGTTTGTCAGCATGTACCCAGATGTACCTGGTCTTGGTGGGTGATGCCCAGATTGGGTATACAGTACTCATCGGCATTGACAGTAGGCCCTATTCACACCATTCACTCTCCTGTAGGTGCTTTGATCTGTGAGCTGGTGTTGAAAGTAGTACCATTGATCTTCTGCTGCTTAAAAGAATAGTTTTTCTCTGCAGCAGTGGGGAATGTGGCAAGAGAGATTTCCTGGTTATTGTGGGGAACATGGATCTAAATATAGTTCTCAAAATTATAACATTTTCACACTAGCATTATAATTGCTGAGTACTTGTTCGTGCAGTTGTTGCTGAAACACTAAAAGCATTATGTTTTATATTCTGCAATCATTTAGCCAATGGGTTGTCCACGTTCTAGGTGAATCAGGCATATATGTGCATATAGCAATGAACCATTTGTTAAACCTTTGAAACACGTTGTTAACAAATTATACGTAGATGCACATATTATTTATATAACAAGCATTTATCTAGTTGCTGATCAGGGCGCTGGTACATTTCGTTATTCAAAAAGGTGTGGTCTACACATAGATTTGATAGCAGAGTAATTGTAAGATCTCATGTGGTTTGGGAACATTATGGCATGGCTATGGACTAGGTTAATTGAGAGCCTGATTGGTTGTGGACCCCGAAGGGGGGTTGGAGGTCAAGTATTGGATGTAGTACATGTCGGTGCATGGTGATTGGGACTGTTCTGACAGTGGGGAAGTGGAGGCAATGATCGGTGAGGTGGCATCCTGACTTTTGGAGGTTGTGAGAGACTTTAGGAAGCGGGGTGAGGGTAGGGACGATCATGGGCATTGGGAAGGTGGGGAGAGCCAATGGGATAGGGGTAACAGGGGACAGGGAAGTGATACAAAAGAGTTGTTTTGAGTGATCTGAAGATGGTTAGAGGGGGGGTAGTTTAGATTGGATGGGAGGGGGAGCTTGTTCCAGTGGAGTGGGGCAGAGTAAGGCAAATGATTGGAATTGAAGAGGAGTCACAGGGGGGCTGGGGGGGGGGTGTGTGGAATCAGGTTGTGGCAGTCAGGGAGCGAAAGCAGGACAGGAAGGGAGTTTGTAGCGATGAGGAGATGAGTGCTGAAAGGGAGAGTGGGGCAGAACCATGGAGGATGTTTAAAGAAGTTGTAGAGGTGACCGGGGGTGAGGAATTGTAAGAGGGTTACTTCGTTGCTTGGAGGATAGCCCGTGTAGTAGAGATGGAGAGAAGAGGGGTGCGTGGACAGGGCAGGGCAGATTGAGAGTATCGTTTTGGATTGTTGGAGGGTGTATGGAGAGTAGAGGGGACGACGAGAAGGGGAAAGGGAGTTACAGTAGTCGAGATTGGTGAAGATGAGGGAGTAGATGAGAGTGGGCTGAGTGGTAGCAGCAATATTAATCTTTCCAAAGGAAGGAACAGAGCGGCACTCCAGAGGTCTTGAAAAATTGTCCATTTATTGAAAGTGAAATAACGTTACGGTCCCCAACTTGGATTTTGTCAAGGACACTGTCGTTCCTTGGGAGAAGATTTATATTGCTGGATTGTGCCATTGGAGCAGGGTTGTGCCCTGAGGAGGTTCTGCATTGTCGAGGGGAATTTTGGGGAGAGCTAGAGTCAGGAGCGGAGGTCGGTGAGAAAGGGGGAGTGTGGTTTAGGCCAGAGTGATGTGGGGGGGGGGTCGTACAGCAGATGTTATGGTGGAGAAGACTGGCATGGATGAGTGGTGATAGGGTATATAGATATGTATTTTGTAGATTGATGAAAGATGTATTGGTGGAGGATTGGGACGGGGAGGTGGCAAGTAAGGATGAGGGAGGGAAGGATTTCAATGATCTCACGGCTGTGTGAAGGAGAGAGAGGTTTTTGAGGTGGCTTGAGACCAGGTTGAGGTGGCTTTTGGTGGCAGGCACAGGGTGGAGGGCGACCTGCGATTTGGAATCACGGGAGGAGATGATATGTAGCGTTGAGGAGTGGATTGGCAGCAGGTTCAGTGGGAGAGAGGATAAAAGATTGTGGGAGTGGAGGGAGGAGGTAAGAGTAAGGGAGGATGGACCAAGGATTGTAAGGTTGTCTGGCGAAGGGATGGGATTGGTGTGGTTGGAGGGAGAGTAGTAGGAGCGAGAGTGAGGGGTTTTAATGCAAGAGGATGGCAGGAGAGGAGCGAAGTGCAAAAGGCAGGTGGGACAAGGGGTGGAGGACTCGGGTGGCACTTTACCGTAAAGGTAAGGGTCGAGTGGTTTTTGCACTCTGGTGTGTGTGGGTAGGGGAGTTCATGAGAGGCAGAAAGGAGGAGATTAGGGGTATGAGGCTCTGGCAAGAAGGTGGGGTGTCGCGGTGATAGGTTTAAAGGTTACCAAGGTGGGAGAGTTGAGAGTTGAAGAGGAGGAAGCAGTCAAACTCATTGAAAACGTGTGGGGAGCCGCGGGGGGATGATTAAACTACAATGATTGTGATGGGTTAGGGAGAAAGAGCAGGCATAGAATTCAACGGTGGAAAAAGGGAGGGAGGGGAAGTAGTAGATAGGTTGGGGGAAGGTTTCCAGGATGAGGAGACGGGAGAGCAATTTCTCCTCCAGTGTCCGTTGTGACATGGGGTATGGATGAAGTATGAGAGGATAGTTATAGTTAATATTGGTTAATAACAATAGTTTAGTTAATAACAATAATCCGAGAATGTTCTGATAATTGGTAAAAAAAAAGAAAGTGGTTAATGAAAAGAGAGGCAGTCAATGGGTAGTGATAAGATTGTGTAGGTGAGGGGAGGGTTTGAAGGGGGAATGAGAGAAGGAGTCCTAGAGTTTGGTGGTTTCGTTGGGGCGAGTACGTTTGTTGATGTGCGGCCTTTTGATAGTGTTACGATGGGTCAGTGGCCGAATTAAAGTCGCTGCTCTGTGGGAGGATGACTCTGTCAAAATATATATATAGATATTATATATATTATATAGATATATCAATACTATCTAAATTAGTTAGATATATATTATATATATATATAGATATATTATATAAGAATATTAATTATATATTTATATATTATAGATTATACTCAATCTATATCTAAATAGTATTAATATAGATATATATTTGTTGTGTGTTTACTACTATGAAGTGCTATATAAATAAAGACATTATATATCCTTTTTATGTTGGGCATTTAGTGAGTTATAATGTAATTACAGGAGGGGATAGCCTTCTTGATGGTCCTAGAGTCTAGATAAATAGATCCTAGATCTCAATAAAGCTCGCGTTAGTCGCATTAGACTTCAAATTAAAATTTAGATAGACCATATGTAATAAAATGTTATACGAATTGTACTACTTTTTGTATTAAATTGTTTCTGATGATCCACTCCCTATGTTCTGCTATTTTGTAGCGGTTTTGCGATCAAATCGGGTGGATGGTGATGTAATTTAGCACTTACTGTAGGTTGTGTAGCCCAAGGACGCGCAAAACTTTTTCCACTGCAACCCACTGCCGGCAGTTCCCCTTTCTCCGCGCCCCCCCCCCCTTACCCGACGTCATGTTGCAATGACAACGTGACGTCACATGAACTCGCGCGTCATTTGACGTGCATGCCGTCGCGTCTAAGAAGCCCTGGGTTCCAAGGTAAGTGAGGTTTCAAGAGGCCTTTGCTGCTTCCCCGGGCACGTCATTAAGTGCCTTCGGGAAGCGCGCGCGGACTCTGTAAACCCTGCGCCCCCCGCAGTCAGTCTAGCACCCCTCAGGGGGCCGCCCCCCTAGTTTGCCGCACCACGGTGGCGTAGCCTCACCTAAACTATATACTTATAGTATATACTTCATTTTGTTGCATTCTCTATAAGTAAAATGCTACCATTTAAAGGGTTACAGCATAAGAGAAGTCACAAGTGAAAAAAATAGCAGATAATGATCTTAAATTGCTATTGTTGATTCTAATTTTTTAAATGGCAAACACTGTTTACAGGTGTGAATGAAAAGTTTGTGGATTAGTTTGACATTCATATGCCAGCAAACCTAGCTTTAGTTCTTTAGAAATGTGTTTTGATCTCTAACTCCTGCCAGTGTTTGTTCAGACTTTAATTGCTGTGTAAAGTAATCCACTAGTGCTTTGGCATCTTGAGGTTATTATTTTGTAATATAATAACATAGATAATTAAACAAATAGTTCACTTTGCAATGCCTATGAGGCTTCAGATATAATTACCATGGGATCGATTTCAGATGCTTTTTCAAGAAATCGAAACACCACTAGTTACAATTTGTACTATCAAATATCAAACAAGATTTTTTATTACCCCTGCCCACCCCCCACATAATTAGTGACTTATACCGGCATTACCGCCGACTTATAACATACTCAATGGGACGGCAGCATGTATGTAAAGCCAAAGTACTTAAAGTGAAGCACTCCCTTTTTCCCACTATCGATTGCACGTAACTGTACGGCAATAGTCATATACTGTACGTGCCATAAGTGATGTAAATAACGCGTTTGGAACAGGCTCTATAGCAAACCTGCACAACATACGGCCTTGCAGCGGCCCGCCGACGGGGCACTCCGTGGGCCCGCGACGGACCCCCTTCAACCCCCCCATCCCTGGTATGGAAAGGAGGCGTGCTTCCAGCATAATAGGAGCGCGCTCAGCAGTTGTCTTGCGCTCTCCCTGAACAACCCACCCTCCCCCCTCTCAGGCATGTCCGCGCTCTAGCGGGTAGAGCGACCAGAACTCAGGGTCGCTGTAGAGCCGCTCCCTCACGCCTACCATGCGCATTCCTTAACACTGTGACCGCCACCGCCCATCAGTATCATCATACATCTCATCACATCATCATCATCATCAGGTATAGATGTGGGGTTGTTCATTCATGCGGGGCATGGAAATGGGGTGGGGGCGCTGACATGGGTGGGGGGCGCGACATGGGTGGGGGGCGCTGACGTACTGTGCGACTGGCCGAGGCTGCTGAAATGGAATGGGCTGGCTGTTGACTGCCTCTGAAATAATGGAAGGGGGGGCGGTTGGGGGGGATGCTACATGGGGGTGCTGAAATGGAATGGGCTGGGGGGGCGCTGAATGAGGTGGGGGGCGAGAATGATGGTGGGGGAGCTGACATTGGGGGGTGTGAACATGGGGGGGGCTTGCGAAGGAATGGGCTGTGGGGGGCTGACGGGGGGGGGTGCTGACATATGGGTGGGATGTGAATGAATGGGGGGGCTGCTGAAATGAAGGGCTGTGGGGTGCGGTGACAGGGGCGGGGGCTGAGGGAAGGGTGGAGAGGGACCTCATTACATGGGGGGGCAAGGGGGTTGGCGAGACAGGGGATGGAGGGCGAGGGGATGGGTGGGGGGGCTGCTGAAACGTGGCTGCGGAGTCGCTGTGGAGCAGGGAGGTGATGGGGCGGTGGGGAGAGGAGGTGAGGTGGACAGGGGGGGGGAGTGATGTGAGGGGCGGGGGGGGAGGGTTAAGGGGACGTAGGGGGGGGGAGGCAGTGATTGAGAGTGTGTGAGGGGAAGGGGGGAGGTGATGTGAGGGGCATGGGGGGGAGAGAGTTGGAGGGGCAGGGGGTGCGGGAGAGTGATGTGAGGGGCAGGGGGTATTGTGTGTATGGGTGAGGGGGACAGATGGGGGTAGGAGAGATTGATGGGGGAGTCTTTTTAAGGTTGATGATGGGTTTTAGGGAGATATGAGGTGTGATGATGATGAGAGGTGCTGGAGGAGAGATGATGATTGATGATGATGAGATGATGATGATGATGATAATAATTTTACCCGTGCGGCCCAAATCTTTTGCTTCTTGGAGCAGTTTGGCCCTTCCACTGCTACACAAGTTGTGCAGGCCCTGCTCTATAGTATCCCGCTTGCGCACGCTTCGGTTGCAGGTAGGGAGCAGGTTCATGCTGTTCAGGACGTGCTGACAAAGCGCATGCGCGAGCTGCGTTTGTCATTTGGGCGCACATGTTCCTTACCGCGAGTGGTTGAGTGTGGTACTTAATGTGAGTGTCCTTAAAAGGGGTATGCCTGTAATATTCTTGATTAAAACGGTTAGAAACCTAAATACTGTCTGGCTGCTGACGTCCTGTTCAATCACCTACCCTGTCTGAGAGCTGCTCAGACCAAGGAAAGCTGGAAATAAAAATTTGGCAAGGGTGCCAACAAATCCAGGGCCATTACTGATGATGTAATGCCCCAGAATTGTAACCAGTGAGCAGGGATTTCAATAATGCCGGAAATTTAACAGCCTTAGCCTATAATATATTACTTGTCATGAATATCATGAGATATTAGCATTTTAATCATCTGGTGCTTCAGGGGTTTAGTGGTTACAGTTGTCTTAAAAATACAAAGATAATATGTTTGACAGGTCACAAAACCTACCGGGTCTGTGCTGATCTACAAGAGGGCTTAATGGTGGGGGTATCACTGACGACCCACTAAAAGTGTGAAGAATGTGTTGTATGGGATTTATTTAATTTATAGAGAAGGGCATTTGTTTTGCAGAGAGATGGGATTAATGACGGCTCTTCCGACACAACAGGACACTTTTAATTTGGACCAACTTCCCAGCACCGGATGGACTGGGCCCCCAGATGGAGGGCCAGTACTTGGGGTCCTGGCTTTCCTGTTGCCAGCCTTGCAAATCAACCTCGTGGACACTCCCCTGGCTCCTTTAGCAGCTGAGAACTTCCATTTCCTGGTGCCAGATCAATGTGTATTTCTGCCCTTGTATCCAGGGTTGCTATCAGAGTTATTCTCTCCTTGACTTGCTCTCTGCCTGACCTTCTGTCTGCCTGGACTATACTCGTGATTCTCTGCCTGCCCCGACACACCGCTACTGACTGTTGCTTTCTGCCTGCCTGACTTATTACACTATTTCATCCTGCATGCCCTGACATCAGCCTGCCGTACCTTCGCTTCCATGTACTGTGTTGTCTATTCAAAGAATTATGAGGCTTTCAGCCCGTTCTCTACCACAACAGTCCGGTTTCTCGTCCAGTTTCGCCAGCTCCAGGCGTCGGGATGCACTCCCTGCCATGGAGCCCACCTACTGTATATCAGTGCCTTACAGAGAAAAGGTGGAGGATGGATATGACTGAACTTTAAACATTATTTGAAACAATTTCAGAGAAAGAGAGATGTATGTCTAGAACAAGAGGTCATTACTCTGAAGTGGAGTGTGAACAGGTCAGGGGAAAATGTGGAAAGTTATTCACAAAAAAGTCTTGTGGATTTATAGAATAGCTTAAAAGCGATAAGGCTATTGTGTAAAATTGAAAGAAATCCAATGATCAAATATGATCTGAGGTTTAAGAACAGATGAGAAAATGGGCAACTAGTGGGCAAATGCTGGTTCTTATTGCAGTAAAATGTTAGTGTGTCTATATATATATAATCAAAGGCTCCCTTACCAGGCAGACCAGAGAGTCCAGGAACAGGAACTTTATCAAGGGAGTGCTGTTCATAGGACACGAGAAACGTGGTGTATGTGCCTGCTATTCTAATACAATTCTTTTTGCTAACAAGTGTGCTGTCTCTCTCTGTGCCTACTTGGATTCCCTGGACTCTATGGTATGCCTGGTAAGGAGCGTGATTTATTATTCATATGGGCGAACAGAACCTGTCTTCATTGTATTTGTGTGCCATCTGCTTGTACACCATATATATATATATACAGGAATACCCAACATAGCTACGCAATGGGACCGGAAGCGCTGTATGTAAAGCGAAAATGTACTTAAAGTGAAGCACTACCTTTTCCCCACTTAGCGATGCATGTAATTACTGCAAAGGTCATATCACGTGCATAACTGGTGGAAATAAAGGCATTTGTAACAGGCTCTTAAGTCTCCCTGCTTGCGCACACCTCGGTACAGGTAGGGAGCCGGGTACTATACTTGCTGTTTCAGGACTCCGGCGACTGTGCGCATGCGTGAGCTGCAGTTGCCTATGCGCGAGATGACTTACTTTTAAAACCGAGAGGTATGCCTGTATATATATTAATATATATATTATATATATATATATATATTATTATATATATATGTGCCAATGTAATACAAACTGTATGCGCATCTGCATATATCTTATATATATAGGGGTATGTCAGCCTACCCGTTCTCCCCACAGTGTATCTGCTATGAAGTCCTGTTAAGATCAGGCACTTAGCGGTTATAATTATACAATAATTAATATATATAATTATATATAGATATAGATATTTATGTGTGTATAAATATATATAATATATGAATAATATATATATACTATATTATGTGTGTGTGTGTATGTGTAATATATATATATATAGTATAAAGTGTGTGTATATACAGGTTCGACAAACCCTAACATTTGCACGCCCCCTGGGCAAGTGGATTTTAACATCGTGGCGAGCTCCTATTGCCCAAGCAGCACACATGTGGAACTAGGTGGCGATTACACTGTGTGTGATATACTATATATATATATATATAGATGTAGCCAGGTCCCCCCCTTCTGTTGCGGACAAACCCCCCTCCGTGTACATAACCGCGCGGTGGGCAGCAGAGCAGCCGCTCTTGGGGAGGGGTGCGGGGGCGTGTGCCGAGCATAGCGTGCCTTTCTCGGAATGCGGCCACGGTCGCCGGGGAAGCATGGGCCGGTTTGCTAGGGCTGCAGTTGCGTTGTGAGGCTCCCGGCGGCTCCCGTTACAGGGCGCCGCCATGTCACTGCCTCGCGCAGGAGCCAGAAGCGCTGGGGAAGGCCCACAGACAGGTCTCTATTATACATTTAATTATTTATCATATAAACATATTTAGCACACTAGAATTGGCACTACCCTCTAATATCTCTCGCGCACACATATACACACATAATACATACATATAACACATGCGGCGCACACACATATAAGCTACGTGACAGCACACCACACACAACTACAAACACAAACACC
>WSYH01006215.1:2205-39499 GCA_036426205.1 Ascaphus truei
CCCGCGGGGCTGGTACAATACTGCACAGTAAATATAATATATGGCTAATACTGCATTACAATTCCTGAATTTATTCCATCTGGTAGACCACGAAGCATTGCAGCCTATTAAATCCCTAATCATTATCATTTACAGATCAGCCGCCCCATGCGCCCAGGCATGAACCCAGGCTGGAAGGCAATGCAACGGGCTTTGTACGAGGTGAGGAGCGCGCGCATTCCAGGTATCTGCCAGGTACATACTGGTATTTGCTCGAATAAAGTGGTGTCGGTGGCAGTATTAGAGCATTTTCTATTCCATTAAGAGACATGAGGGGGCCTATTCATTTAACTGCAACAATGTGTTTTCCATACAAAAAATGCAAATTCCCACGCAAAAAACCCCCATCTTGCAGTATTTATTAATCAGTTCTTACATATCCACCAATACAAATATGGCATTTTAGGTAGGGTGCAGATTTTTCAAAATAAAAACCGTGACACAATTAAAAAATAATTTATAACAACAAATTACAAATCACGATGACACCCCCCGTTGCTATGACAACAGAACCACTGACTGTCAGGGCAGTGACATGTTTCCATGACAATTGTGGCATCATGTGATGCCTCTGCGCCATAATGCGTCCCGTTGTCATTGTCAACTTGATGCCGCGTGAGTCACGAGCAAGCCCGTTGTTTATGGCATTGCATTACGTGACGTCGCGCAGCCATGGACGGAATTGGAGGGAGATACAGCCAAAGGCAAGATAAATATATATAATAAATAGATCTAAAAAAATGTTATCTCCACAAGAGCCACTGACCACACACCCACCAGGGCCCCCACACAGCCACTGACACCACGAATCACTGACCCACACAGAATCCACTGACCCACGAGTCACTGACCTACACAACTGAGCCACTGACCCATACACACACGAGAAGCCCGATACACACAGAACACACACACAGACACACACACACACACACACACACACCCAACACACACACCACCACACACACAATACAGAGCCACTGACCCCACACCACACACAGAGCCACTACCGCGACACACCCCACGACCACAGAACCACTGACCCCCACACACCCAGAGCCATTGACCCGCACACCCACACATAGAGCCACTGACCAACACACACACACACTGACCACCCACACACAGAGCCACTGACCAACACACACACACAGAGCTCACACTCTCCTCATCACACAGCGACCAGCCTTGCGCACTGACCATCACAACACAACCACACACAACACTGACCCACACACAGAGCCCTGACGCACGACACACAAGACTGACCCACACCGCCGAAGGCCACTGACTTACCACACACACACATCGATACCTGGGCCCCACACCATGAGCCCTGACACACACACACTACCACACACACACCAGACCAACAACTCACCGGATGAGGACGGCGACATTCGACACCCGTCGCCAGTGCACACACACAGAACCATGTGGGGCGCGCAAACACGTCCACACCACCCGGCCGTGAAGGGAGACCGACGTCACCACCACACACACACACACACACCCACCACCCACACATAAGTGCACACACACAGCCGACACCCAGAACACAGAAGCATGACCACACACACGACACCACAGATGAAACATACCCCCCCGAACACACACACACAGAACCAAACGAAGTGACGACCACACACCAGAACGACGCTATCACACACAACCAGATTGTCACACACAACACACACACACACACACCAGACACCATTACACACACACACACACACACACAAGAACCACACACACACAGAAACCAGTACACACACAGTCACACACACCCACCATGACACACACCACAGCATACACACACACACACCACACACACCACACACTAACAGGAACCAGTGGACACACACTACACGACCCGTGACACACACCACACTACACCACAGCACACACACAGTGACACACACACACAACAGCAACCAGTGACAACACACACGCACAGAACCCGTGACAACACACACACACAACCAGTGACAGACACCACCTGGGCACAACACACACACATAACCATTTATACCCGCACACACCCACACACAACACAGAACACGACTATGATTCACAGACCACACACACAGACCCAACATTAAGTGACACACACACACACAGTCCAGACACAACACAAAACCCACGGCCGTGACCTCACAACACAGAACAGTGCCCCACACCAGAACCAGTGACCCCAGCAAGAACGGACACACACCCACAGGCAGGGAAGCCAGTGACACACACAACACACCCACAAACCAATTACAACAGAACACACAGATCTTACACATACACACACAGAACAGTGACACACACACACAAGGCAACACATGGACACGAGACCACACACACCACAGCGAGAACCAGTGACAACACACAACACCACACCACACACACAAAACCAGTGCTGCCACACAGACCAGTACACACACACAGACACATGACCACACACACAACAGTCATTACACAGAACGGACACAGAACGTACGTGAACCAGTGAACCAAGTGAACAGTGTACCGACACCACACCACAACACCATGACCACGAACACATGACACACACTACACACAAATGCCAGTTAACCCACAACAAACACCAGAGACCCAGATTTCGACACACCCACACACACAACAACGTGACAACAAACCAGTCACACAGCAACCAGTGACAGCACACACCAGACCCAGTGACACTGCACGACACACACACACAACACCAGTGACACACACGATCACACCACAGGAACCATTGACACCACACACACAACCAGTCACACACACACACACACACAGAACCAGTGACAAACACACACAACGCACAACGACACCAACCACAACCAGGTGAACACAGTCACACACACAACACAGCATAACAGTGAACAACCACACAGACCTCTGACACACACAGACACACACACAACAGAACGTGCATTGCCACACACCACACACCACCACAACAACACAGACCAGATGACCAGCACACACACACACACACATCCACACACAGGGCACAGAGAGCCAGTGACAGACAACACACACACCACCACACAGAGGGAACAGTTGACACACACACACACCACACACACACCACCAAACAACACCACACACAAAAGGACAGATCCAGTGGACACACACACACACACACACACAACAGCCAGTGAACGACAACACAGCAGTGATACCACAAACACACAGGAAGCAGCACACACAAGCACGACAAACTCGGCACCCTCTGTGTTAACTATTTCACTGTGAGCATTGTGGGGAGAGCCGCAATCTGTGAATGGTCACAGGCACCTGAACACTGTCGGCTCTCCGACTGAGGCTCGCATGGAAACTAAAACCCAGCCTCCACCCTCGCAGTACCAACCGCGGAGCAATCCGTGCATCTCTCTTTTGCTCCTCTCTTGCCTGATTCTGGCATCCTCTGCCTGCCAGCCCCCCCCTCTCTGGTGGCACTAAACCAGAACAGCCACAAAATACACCGGACATTTAAAGAATATTGGGGGCAGGCCGGACAGCATTAACAAGGGTTCGCTATAAACGGAGTCGAGCTTAAAACGGAACCTAGGTCACGACCCTATTGAAGGTCACTATTTGGTTCCAGACTATGCAAATATTGTGTCACATTTTGTATGCAATAAGACAAACGTTGTAAATTTGGTAATAGACACAAGCTATTCAATAGATTCATTGTAACGAGGCGGAGAGGCTTTTTTGCATGGAAAGGCTCGCGCCAGAGATCCTTATCTCTCCCCAAGGGGCACATGAGAATAGGGGATTGGATTTATGGAGAGTGAGGGGACAAAGGGATGAAGGAAGCGGGAGAGAAAAATCTGTGGCTATCATGGGAGGAGGCAAGGAAATACAGATTCCATATGAAATAGAGCACTGGTATAGAAGGTAGGTGTCACGCAAACCTGGTGGCCACCTGAGCCATAGCCATGTAGCTCGTGCCATGCCTCCCGTTATCTTGGGTTGCCGCTCCCGCGCTGCTGCCGAAGGGAAAAGGGGAGATGAAAGGGGGAGCGGAAAGAAAATAGGGGAGAGAAAGCGAACGAGACAAAGGTAATAGAGGGAGTTAACGGAACAGGATTTTAAGAAACAGGAACAATATAGGTAGCTTCTCTGTAAGACACCGAAGGACTCATAAGGATGGACAGACGCACGAATAAATCCCCGAGGTTAGAGGCACTGCCGAGCTTACCGACCAGCAGACGGGCCACATCATTACAAAGTACCTTATTCCACGAATACCTCAGTTCTCTATCCACCGCCAGCTAATATCAGAGACAATTCATAAGAGGGCAGTGGGATGAGAAGAAGAAGTTGGAGGGTCTAAAGGGTTTGGTGATGAGAGAAGGTAGCGGTAAGCGAAGGGGGACAAAGACTAAGTGTATATGTGATAAGAAGTCAGCGGAAATGAATACGTATACCAAAGTTTGAGCACTATATAATACAAATTGACGCGATACGCTTAGTTCTAAGAATCAGACAGGCGCCAGGCGTACACATCCCAGACTATTACTGACATTACGAATGTCGGCCACCATACAAGAGCTGTGAGAGGGCTGGACAGCCGACTCGGCTAAAATGATCTGATGGAAGCCCAAAGGTGGCCGTCGTCTAAATTGTGGGAAGAGAGGAGAGTAAGTCAGATGTGGATTGTGGAGGAAGAGGGGAGACGAGACGAAATTGTCATTTGTTCTAAAGGCAACAGAGAGAGTGCCATGTGGACACTAGCGGGGGATACTTACTATCCTGTTACGTTAGGTTCTCCGTTGAGATGTATGTCCGCCCTCTTTTCCTGGGAGAGAAAGAGGAAGATGGGCAAGAGAGGGAAAAAAGCGCGATGCGTTGTTGCCACCCGACAGGGGGTCTTCCCATCTGCTGCCCACCACCTGCACTGGCCCCACAGCAGGGCCCTCATCTTATGCTGGCTCACACTGTCCGATGCAAATGTGCTGACGTTACAGAGTGGCGCCGCGATGGAACAGGTAGCGGAGGAGGCACAGCACGTGGGACTAGATGCGCCACGCATCAGAATAGACCTAACATTTTTCGGGAGGGGGTAGTAGTGTGTGGCTTTTAAGTGTAAATTAGTTGGGGGGAATAGGTTAGTTTTGTGGTGTGGCTTATGTTGGGGGGTGATGTGTGTTGTTGGTCATCGGGGGTAGTGTTTGTGTGTTGATTTGGGTAGGGAGTGTGATGTGTGTATTTGAGTATGGGGGGTAAAGTGTGTTGTAGTTGTGTGTAGCTATTGGGGGGTAAGTTGTGTGTGTTGGTGTGCAGTGGTGTGGGGTTGTGTTGTCGTTTTCTAGATGTGGGGGTAGTCGTTAATTTGTGCTGTGTGTCTTTGTGAGGGAGTAGTGGTTGTTGTGTTGTTTTATTTGGGGATAGTATTCTGGTGTAGTAGTTGAGGGGGGATATTGTGTGTGTGCCTGGTATTGGGGGGTAGTTGGTGTGTGTATTAGAGGGGTACGCGTATGTACTTGTATTTATTGGTGTATTTAAAAATGACAAACTATTTTGCACAGAAAAATAATGGAGGAAAAAAAATAAAATAATAAAAGGGACTATCTGTGGAATGCATTTTATTCCCCACATTTTTTACACTTTTACCTAATTCTGAATTAAGTAGGTTATTGTGTTGTATGTTAATGTTTATACAGTAATATGACCTATTAGGTGTGTACAATTATTGTATGTGATTTGTCAGGGTGTAATATATCGTGCATTGTTTGCGGCTCTCTGAATATTGGGTCAGAATATATTTATAAAATGGGTCTTCTTCCTTGAAAGGTTGCCGACCCTCGGTATATGGTAGACAATGCATCCCGGTTTAACGGGACAGTCCCGTTTGTAGGCTCTGTCCCAACTTTTAGGCCACTGTACCTGGTTTCTACTGGGCCGGCGCCTTGCATACCGATTGGCACTTGCTCACCGAGCGCATGTGTGATCGATAGTATGCCGGCAACTCGTCTCACTATTGTTTCAGCATTTGCCACCCTTGTGCGCATGCATGGACCAGACAGATGCTCTGATCACACTGCGCACAAACTAAAGTGTCGAATGCGCATGATAGGGACGCTAAGTGTCAGTCTGCACGCATGGCAGTGTGCGGTGCAGTGCTATTGCTCGGTCATGCCAACACATTTGATGCAGTTTTTGCGGAACAAATATGGTCACCGTACACAGGAGAGAGGTAGTATGACATTAGATGTTTACTGCATCAATTACATTCCATTTTCAGGGCAAACTGGTTGCAGTGGTTAAAGTGGAAATAACAGGTACCACTAGTTTTTATTAAAGATGCCATAAGAACCATACTTTTTTATATACACTAAAAGTTCCACATTATTATTTAAACATTTGGAAATTTTGTATACAAAGAGTACACCGTGTTCGTTTGTTAGAGCAAACATTACATATTGGTATTAGTCTTTCGTAATTTTCTGTTCAAAAAAATTGCTTGCGAATGTTTTTTAATCCTGTCTATTCCTATTACAGTACCGACTACCTTTTTAGTAGGTGACCAGATTTTCAAAGAAAAACCGGGACACATTAAAAAATTATTTATAAAACAATGACATCACGTGACGCACACCCGTGCCATGACAAAGCGACACTGATGTCGTGGCGGTGACATTTGCCATGACAATGGGCATCATGTGATGCCTCTGCGCCATAAATGCATCCCGTTGTTATTGGACCAGGATTACCCACACACAATACAGAGCCACTCGACCCACACAGCCCACACACACACAGAGCCACTGACCCACACGCCACACACACAGAGCCACTGCCCCACTCCACCACAAGCACGACCCACACCCCACACACACAGAGCCGACTGTACGCCGACACCAAGAGCACTATCCAACCCCACACACAGAGAGCCACTACCCGGGCCATCACGCCTCACAAAGGGTGGCACACATAGCCGGACTGACCACACACACGGGAGCCACTGTGATCCAAACGGCCCACAGACACACAATCCACTGACCACATGCCCCCAAACACAGACCACTGACCCACCCCCACACCACCAGAGCCCACTGAACCCACACAGAGCGCACAAAAACCCACACACAGAGCCACAAACACAAAGGCACATAGCCCACACACGAGCACTACGGAGGAAGAACACAGAGCTGCATAGCACACACAGCCCGGATCCAACAACACAAGCCACTACCAACACACTATGCCCACACACGACCAGACACACACACACACACACACACACACACACATACAGCCGGCACAACAAACACACATAGTAAAAGACACAAACAGAGAGTCCACACACCACATAGCCACAGCACACACAGGACACACATAGTCCACACACACATACACATGGACACGACACATCCACAGGCAACAATATGCCAACAGTCGAGCCACACACACTCACGAGATCCCACACACAGGCAGATACCCAACAGAGAGAAACACACACACAAATCCACTGACCCCACACACACACACAGAGACACTGACCCCACACACACACACAGACACACACACACACACACACACAGACACACACACACACACACACACACACACACACACACACACACACACACACACACACACCTGCTCTGAGAAGGAGCAGCTCAGTGTGCTCTGTCCTCCAACCAGTCCCCTGTGGCCTGGCATCCTACAAAGCCCCGCCCCCGCATCCTCCGACCTCCAACCAATCCCCTGCGGCCAGGCATCCTACAAAGACCCGCCCCCGGCAACCTTCAACCAATCCCCTGCGGCCCGGCCAGCATTCTGCAAAAGCCCAACCCCCCGGCATTCTGCAAATCCTCACCTGCTACCGCATCTTCTCCTCACCGCCCGCGCGCTGCCCCCGCCACATCGCGCAGCGCCCCCGCATCCTGCTACAAGAACCGGGACCAGGGCCAAAAACCGGGACATTACCGGGACGGACCGGCAACCGAGACGGACCGGCAACCGGACAGGAAATAAAAAAACCGGGACTGTCCCGGAAAAAACGGGACTAATGGTCACCCTATTTTTAAGCCACTTCAACCTCTGCTTTAAAGTAATTTGTTCCCTTCGATATGCAGGAAGTGTTTCACAATAATTAACTACCAAAAGCTTTGAATGACTTCGAGTTTTGTTTCATGTTTAAAGAGCACCACCTTGAGGCAGTATGCTGTAAGTTTTGTGCATGAATAATTTTCTACAAACAGACTTGGAAATCAACATTACAATATGGTTTGGAAATTAGATCAGGCCGTCCATCAAAATCTGCTGCATAACTGGGGGGGAAATTGTTGCAGAAAAAAAAGCCAACGGGATCTTTAACTTTGATAAAACAGATATTATTTCATGCACCATTGAGCTGCATTGAGACTTTAAATAATTAAATGCAACCAGAACACACTCCCTAATGTATCTACCAATATATAAAGAAATACTAAGGAACTCAATAAAAATAAGAATGATAATAAATTAGTTATGTATGACCACCCCATTGGAGAGTATGGGCTAGGGTAAACACTGTTTTAATAAAAACTTTAGGGACTAATGACCTCCCCTGTTTCCGTAACCTTATTCACACGATTTAGGATGTCATTCAATAGTTCGAAATGTGGAAACACCCTTACACCTTGTTCATTCACTATGTTATCGTTGACCCAAGTGGTGTCTAGAAAGTTGAGACCTTGTAAAAATGGATCAGCCATTGCAAATTCTAATTTCCGCAGCAGATCTTCAAGCTCTTGTAACCTTATATTGTCTTTTCCTGAGATTTTGGGAAAGTTTTCAATGCTTTTAAAGAGCGTGCCTTCAATTACCTCTGGGCTGCTATAACATTCATCTAGTCTTTGCCATACTCAGTAAAGACCTTTTTGAGGGCTGTTCTCGTGTACTGACCTGAGTCTCTTCACGTACTCTGAAGACTCTGAAGTGTTTGGACACAGTGATTGGTGACACCATTCACTATGTTCCTCCTATGCTCCAGAAAACTGGTACAAAGAGGCCGTGTAGTGCGGCTTACATATTGCAGGCCGCAACTACAAGAAAACATGTATATGACATATGAAGTCTGACAATGAATAAATCACTTGACAGGAAAAAATTCACCACTAACATGGAATGAAAAATTATTTTTAGTATTGAGAAAGGAGCAGGTAATACATCTCCCTCTATTGCATTTATAATTTCTCATAGGTCTAAGACTGTAAGTAGTAATGGATGGAGATCTCAATTTGGTTGGTGCCAACTTATTTTTTATATTGTCAGCTCTCCTATATTTAAGAGAAGGGTATGTATCTACATGTCCTTAAGAATCGGATCATGTGTTAAAATGCCCCGATGACGTTTCAGAATAGCCTCTATAGATCTGTATGAATGACTAAATTTTGTGGTGAATGTTGTCATATCATTCCAGTAAAATGGTCCTTTTATTAAGAAGTTTTCTCTCATTA
Source organism: Ascaphus truei (assembly GCA_036426205.1). Classification (NCBI taxonomy): domain Eukaryota; kingdom Metazoa; phylum Chordata; class Amphibia; order Anura; family Ascaphidae; genus Ascaphus; species Ascaphus truei. The sequence goes on from WSYH01006215.1 coordinate 11,700, forward strand.
CTACCTTTAAAAAGATCCAATCTCACCAAATTGGCTGCCCTCAGAAAAGTCTTCAACAATGGAAATATCAAAGCCCTTTTGGACAAATGTGTCCTTTAATGAAGTAGACGAGGCAACAAAGTCCAAGTCCGTTGAACAATTCCGTCTCAACCGACTAAATTGGCTGAACGGAATATTCTTCAGAAAAATAATTCTTTAAAAAATAATATTAATCAATTAGATTAGATAATTTATGATCACAATGTCCATACTAACGTATATATAGATTTTGTCAATAACAACAGCCCTCTTGTGGGTACAGCATTTCCACATAGTGGAAATGCTGTACCCACAAGAGGGCTGTTGTCATTTACAACCCTATTTACTACCTCCCACATCTATATATGTATGGTATAGTATGGGACATTGTGATCATCATTGTGATCATCAATTATCTAATCTAGTTGATTTATTTCACTGTTACTACTATGGGAGGCAGCTACATCCCTCTATTGCCGATTAATATTATTTTTCATTTTGGGCAGTTCATTATGCGCTTGATACCTACTCACTTATACTAACATTATGTTGAATAAATAGAGTTCACAAGAGTATAACAGTCAATTGAATAACACTAAGACTGACTATACTTAAGGTGCATTCATTCTAGTGTATCTGCGAGCAGCCACATATGATACTAAGGGTATCATGCAATAAGCAGCGAAAAAATGCATTAGCCAGTTTAGCAATTAGGCATGTTTTTGGCGTGAATGAATCCCTGGTGAATGAATGCGCCACCACCATTTGATGAAATGGCGTGTAACCGGTGGCGAGACGGCTGCCTGGCGAGAAACTGCCGAGAAGTCGTCCCCTGCCGAGTTGTGTTTGCAGCAGAGAGAGATCCGCTGCTCTCTCGGCGCAAACATCAGCACATTAAAAATTATTTTTTAAACCATTTTTATTCATAGTGTACATGTGCAGGGGGTCTCTGGAACTGAACCGCATTGGTTTCAGGTCCGGGGACCCCCTGCTTCCTGAGATACAGACCCCTTTATGAGGTGCCAGTATCCCTCTGCATTTAAAGGTCCCGATCACGTGACCACGGAATGTAAACAAAGCAGAGGGATACCAGCACCCCCTAAAGGGGCCTGTATCTCGGGAAGCAGGGGGTCCCCGGACCTAAAACCAAAGCGGTTCAGCTCCGAAGACCCTCTGCACATCTACACTATGAATAAAACACACATATCAATAAAGACTCGTTCCTTACCTTTGCGGGTATCTGCTATGGTAGCGAAGCAGCATGAATATTTATTTAATAATACAGTACTGTACAGTGAGCAGGGGGTCCCCCGAGCTGAACCGCATAGCTTTGTGGACCAGGGACCCCCTGCTTCCCGAGTTGCAGGCCCCGGTATGTGTGATCGGGTGGGCAGTGTCGCCGCCATGTTTATAGCGTCCCATACGCTACGTGCCCGCAATAAACATGGCGTCCACACTGTAACCGATGCCCCAAACCGGGGCCTGTAACTCGGGAAGCAGGTGGTCTCTGAGCCACAAATCAATGCGGTTCAGCTCAGGGGGCCCCCTGCTCCCGCACAATATTATTAAAATACATTAATGCTGCTTCATTACCATAGCGGATAGCCGCTAAGGCAATGAAGGGGTTAACGCATAATAGCATGTTTATTGGGGACAAATGCCCCCAATAAACATAGCAGCAATACACAACATATAATACAGTAATGGGCAACATTACTATTATCCACAAATGGATAATAGTGCAGTTGTCCATTTAAAATACATACAGAACAATAAAGACATTAAATACATATAGCACTCACCCATGTGCGGCTGCCACGATGAAGGCTATCCTCATCTTCATCCTGCCCCATCCGCTTCTGCAAAACAGACACAAGAATAAAAACATCCAATGTAATGTCCCCTAACCCCTTAATCACCATAGCGGTTATTAACCGCTACAGTCATTAAGGGGTTAACCCACCATCACCCACATACCCTCCCCCACTAACCCCCAAGCTCCTGAGGCCTAACCACCCTCACCCACTACCCACAAGGGAGTCCTACCACATACCCTTGGGGCCAATACCCCCTTCCCCCAGCACATACAGTACAATAATGTGCCAAATAACTATTATCCACATAGGGATAATACATTATTTGGCCATTATTAAACACATTAAATACCGTAGTAAAATAAAGAAAATTCTACTAACCTCATCAATAAGAAGGCCCCGTCGCCAGCATCATCCTTGTGGTCCGTTGCCAAAATAATAAATAGCCAATACATTTCAATGCCATTCACATAACAATGAACCCCTTGATCACCTTATCGGGTACTAACCTCAAAGGTAATTAAGGGGTTAAGCCATCCTGCAATGGCAACACCACTTATCCAAAACATCCTCAATGGATTAAAAAGCAATTTCCTAAACAAATCTCATGTAATCATTCAATCTAAAGCCTCAAATGCCACTTAAAACATTGCATTTACATTGTATACATGTAGCATAAAATGTAAACTACATGTACACGCTGCAAATCAATGTGAACAATACAATAATCCAACTAAAATAGCATTACATCACAAGAAGTATACTATGTAATCCAATAAAGTCACCATCAATGAATTAACATACATGAATTACATCCCTAAACAATTAAAATACCATCCATACCAATTACACAATTAACTATAGCAACCGTTACAGAGAACAAGTTAGCATCATACAAAAAAGGACACCAAAAATTACATTAAACTAAAGCAAGCCTCACCATTACATACAGTACAGCATAGAAGCCCAAAAATTACATCTCTCTAATTATAAAATACATTTAACACACATCTATGCATAGCAGCATAGCCACAATCATTTACAATACAGTAAATCAAGCTTTAACAACACTATAATTTCTTACCCTGTATGTATATATCTCTCTAGACATACATACATACATACATACATACATACATACAGTGGCAAGCAATGATGTGCATAAAAAAAAACCACATGAAAAAGCAAAAAAAACCACATTTACATTAAATACATTTCTTTTGTTAACTTACCATTACTTGACCCACTCACCGACTCCCGTTGATCAGCTTACTCACGAACCAATCCACGAACAGGAACCCATAAAATAATAAGCCATAAAATAATACACATTAAAATAATAAAACACGACAATCCAGATGTCTTCTAGTTGTAATCCATCTTCATCTGTATTCTTCTACCTTCTTCCGGGGTCTTCTTCCCGTCTGCTGCCACGCCCTTGTCTTCTTTCTTCTCCGGAGGTCCTTCCTCCTCGGCGTCTTGCTTCAAAATGAGACGACTTAGGGGCCTATGCAGAGAGCAGCGCTTTTTAAAATTGGCAAGGGGAATAAAAAGTTGGTTTAATGGAGAGTTTTATTCTCCATATGCAGAAATGGGCAAAATCCGCTATTTATACCATTACTGCATGTGGAGAATTGTAAATGAGGAGATGCGCGCTGATGAAAGTGAAAAAAAAAAATCGCGCTTTTTTTTTTATTTTTTTTCCCTAAGCCCGCGAGCTCCTGGCTTTTCCCAACTTAGTTGGCGGAGAAAATTGAAGAAAATCGCGCCAAGAACTGCCGCTAGATGGCGTTCCGCCCGTTTCTGATTTGGAAATTTTTTAAAGCTGGCGATGTAGGTTCTCGCCAGCCGCGCGGCGAAATTTTCAAATAAAAAAAAAATGGCGCTTGTTCAAAACTCGCCATTACCTTCCTTTCTAACAGGCAGATTTTGCCAAAAATGGCTCTTCTCCCATAACGCTTGCTCTCTGTCATGAGGCCCATAGGCTTTTAAAAGGCCTATGAGACGTCACATTTTCGTCATATTGGTTCTCTCGCCCCTGATTGGGCAGTGAAAACCATGTGTTTTGGCCGATGCAAAAAAAAATGATGACGTCACTTAAGGCAAAGAAAGCACACCAATCAGAATGGCTTTGCTTCAATTGCCTTTAAGATGACGTCATGAAAAGAAACAGGGGCCGGCCTCACAGGTACGGCAGCCAATCAGAGTGTGGGAAGCCTATCCCTACTCTGATTGGTTCTAGTACCATGTGACAGGCTTTCAATATGTCATACCGTTTCTTCTCCCCAAGCCTCTGTCACATGGTCTACTAGAGCCAATCAGAGTTGGATGGAGTTCTCCCACGCTCTGATTGGCTGCCGTACCATTGAGGCCACCATGTTCTTTTCTGACGTCATCTTAAGGCAATTGAAGCAAAGTCATTTTGATTGGCTGTGCTGTCATTGCCTTTAAGTGACGTCATCATGTTTTTTTGCATCGGCCAAAACACATGGTTTTCCAGGCCCAATCAGGCCGAGGGGAACCATATGACGAAAATGTGATGTCATAGGCCTTTAAAAGCCTATGTCGTCTCATTTTGAAGCAAGACGCCGAGGAGAAGGACCTCCAGAGAAATAAGACCAGGCGTGGCACAGACGGGAGAAGACCCCGGAAGAAGGTAGAAGAATACAGATGAAGATGTTACAACTAGAAGACCCTGGATTGTCGTGTTTATTATTTTTTAATGTTTATTTTTTATGGTATTATTTTATGGGTTCCTGTTCGTGGATTGGTTCGTGGTAAGCTGATCAACGTGAGTCGGTGTGAGTGGTCAGTAATGGTAAGTTAACAAAAGAAATGTATTTAATGTAAATGTGTTTTTTTTTTTGCTTTTTCAAGTGTTTATTTTTTTTTATGCACATCATGCTGCCACTGTATGTATGTATGTATGTATATGTCCAGAGAGATATTACATCACAGGGTAAGAAATTATAGTGTTGTTAAAGCTTGATTTACTGTATTGTAAATGATTGTGGCTATGCTGCTATGCATAGATGTTGTATTAATATATTTTATAATTAGAGGATGTAATTTTTGGGCTTCTATGCTGTACTTTAGGTAATGGTGAGGTTAATGTATTATTTTTGGTGTCCTTTTTGTTGATGCTAACTTGTTCTGTAACGGTTGCTATAGTTAATTGTGTAATGGTGTATGGATGGTATTTTTTAATGTTTTTAGGGATGTAATTCATGTATGTTAATTCATTGATGGTGACTTATTGGATTACATAGTATACTTCTTGTAATGTAATGCTATTTTAGTTGGATTATTGGTATTGTTAACATTGATTTGCAAACGTGTACATGTAGCTTACATTTTATGCTACATGTATACAAGTAAATGCAATGTTTTATGTGTCGTTTTGAGGCTTAGATTGAATGATTACATGAGATTTGTTTAGGAATTGCTTTTTATTCATTGAGGATGTTGGGTATTGGTGTGCCATTGCGATGGCTTACCCCTTATTACCTTTGAGGTTAGTATCCGAAAGGTGATAAGGGGTTCATTGGTATGTGAATGTCATTGAAATGTATTGGCTATTTATTATTTTGGCAACGGACCACAGGAATGATGCTGGCGACGGGGCCTTCTCATTGATGAGTTTAGTAGAATTTCTTTATTTTTACACGGTATTTATAGTGTTTAATAATGGCAAATAGTATTATCCCTATGTGGATATAGTTATTTGGGCACATTATTGTACTGTATGTGCTGGGGGGAGGGGTATTGGCCCAAGGGTATGTGTAGGACTCCCTTGTGGGAGTGGGTGAGGGTGGTTAGACTCAGGGGGGTGGGGGAGGGTATGGTGGTGATGGTGGTTAACCCTTAATGACTGTAGCGGTTAATAACCGCTATGGTGATAAGGGGTTGGGGACATTACATGGATGTTTTTATTCTTGTGTCTGTTTTGCAGAAGCGGATGTGGCATGGCAGGATGAAGATGAGGAGGCCTTCATCTGTGCACCGCACATGGTTAGTGCTACATGTATTTAATGTCTTTATTGTTCTGTATGTATTTTAAATGGCACAATTGCACATTATCCATTTGTGGATATAGTCATTGTGCCCTTACTGTATTGTATGTTAGGGGGTTAGGTGTTGTTTGGGGGTCATATATTTATCTTATCTTTTATGTTTTTTTTTTTGTGTGGGCTGTTGTGTTTTTTTTTTTATTGTGGGTAGCGGGTGGGGTGACGGTGTTATTGCCCCCGGTGGTTTGTTTAGGGCTTGCGGGTGGGTAGCGGAGGCTTACCCCTTCATGACCATAGCGTATTAACCGCGACGGTCTGAAGGGGTTACGTGCACCCCAACCCCCCCGCAAGCCCTAAACAAACAACAAGGCCAATACCCCCTTCACCCACCCCCGCTACCCACAATAACCTGGCACGGCTCTTTAACAACCAACCCCTTCATTACCTTAGCGGTTAACCGCTAAGGTAATGATGTGCGTAAATGCATTTTTCCTGCCTCGGATCCATGCCGGGGGGGGTCCGGTGCTGTATTAATGGTGTCCGCTGCGGAGACCCCCGCCATCAATCCCAGCAGGAAAAGGCCAGAAATTTTCTAAGTGCGATCCCGCCACTCATCCCGCTGCCTCTCAGCAGCAACTTGCCATCTTTTTCTTGGTGGCTGATCGCGAGCAAACGTCATTCTAGAGTGGCAAGCTCCGCTTAGCTACTCGCCACTACTAGAATAACAGCGTGTCGGAAATGTTTCATTTTTAAGGCGGAAAGTGCCTTCTTCTCCCCCCTCGCCTCGCCACCCCGGCGGAAAAAAAAAACCGCCAGCCCAAACTGGCGTTTTTTTTTTAATCTCGCCAGTATCATCGCCCCTTACTGAATACGGATAGGGCTTTTTTTGGGGCGTAAGTGGCGAAAGTGCCTTTCCGCCGCTTACATGCATGATGCCCTAAGGTCATCACAATTGCTACTGTCTCTGATCAGCTAATAGACAGCACTAGTGTGGCGTTAGGCCTCGGCCAAGCTCCCTGCTGGCGTGCTGAGGCACGCTGAGGCTCAGGAAAGCGAGTGCTTTCCCTGGCCTTAACAGTGTGCCGTCAGGGGCGTGTCGGGGCGGGCCAGTGACTTCACGGAGCTGGTTCACACCCCATCATTGGGCGAACCGCTCACTTGACCGGCCCGGCGCTCCGGCGAGCGCTATAGGAAAAATCTGCTAAGACTCTACGACTTCCGGAGCGTAGGCGAGCCCCTACTAAAGCCCTCTAATTGCGACTGTATGGCTCAGTGCCGAGCGGAAGCGCGCCTCTAGCCAGCAAGCAGCACCCTGGCAGGCCTAACAGGGAAAATTCAAACCAATCAGATTGCGAGACACGACTATTTACACACCCGCCCCTTGTCTATGGGAACCCCCCCCTAACTTACTGACCTTAAAAAGCATCGATATGCGAAACACGCGTGTCCGGCTACTTCCATCACTGCACGCCAGGACTACTTAAACATGGGACATTCTGTTCTCACAGCGACGAGCGCTGTCTCCTGCTCCGCTAGATGGGACTGCACTGTGACACATGGGCATGGAAGTCTCCTGTCTAAGGTTTACATAGCATTAGTGTTTATTCTACTGTAAGCAAGTACTCGTTACAGCGGTTTGCGCCCATTTATGACTATGGGCATTTGTGTATACTAACTACCACACCGCTTACAAACGCTCATTTGAACACCTACATTAGACAGAACACAGCAATTAGTGGTTTTAGCCCATTCATTAATATGGGCATGTATTCACACTACCACACCCGCATTCTGGTTTTCAACACAGCTCAAGTGTTTCTCTCTCTTACTGTGGCAAGTGTGGGATTCACTAGGTGCTTTTTTACACATTAAGTGCATGCCCTCTGTATCTACAACTATACCAATTGTTGGGAAATACAACATTGTATACACACGACAACAGTCTGCTCCACCCCTCTGTAAGCGGGTGAGCCCCTTCATTAATATTGGCACTAGGTTATACACACTACACACACACCGCTCTCCATCCCAACATAGTTTCAAGTGTCTATTGAATCATAGTCACATTCTCTGTCTATAATTAAATCAACACTGCTGGGAAAGTACAGACTTCTCCTGTGTCCTCTATAACCACTCCCTTTGTATAGAGATATTGGTCTACCAACTTTACTCAACCTTTGATAAAGTGTCAGTGCGTGGAAACTGTCAGAGGATCTGTCAAAGACTCAACCTGTATGTTTTTAATGAATAAACATTTTTCAAGTAGTCATTCCGTCCATGTTGCATTTGTCAGCGTGCACCCTTCCTTTTTGGGCTCTATCTCTCACTGACTGCTGCCTCGAGCATGCTTTACTGGACCCCTGTTTTGCTGCATGCTTTGGCGTTAGGATTTATTAACCTACCCTCCACTCATCTCAAGTGAAGCTGTTCACTCTGCAGGAGACCATGCCAACGCTGAAGCCTTCGGAGTTCGCCTCTGTGTACTGAGAGTAAAAGCTGCAACTATGGTATTGTGCTTTAAATGTGTTAAGCCAGTGTTTCTTCTGTCTATTCCTCTGCTGAATTGACAGGGTATTCTCAACTATTTCCCCTTCCATTATTAGTGGTTATATTGGGGCTTCACACGAAGACACTAAGTGCTTTATATTCATAACGGGACAACCTATTGTCGCAGCTTCAAATTAAACCTCTAAAAGTTTTTGAGAGCACCGGACTGGTGGATTACATTGTAGCCATTACAACTTCTATATCTGTACACTCAGTAACTGGCCAATTAGTGTTCTAGAGCCAACCATTATCAGTGGTCATTTACAGTACCTTTTCCCCGAAGTTCATCACACTGCAAATCTACTTTCAGTGAGCCAATTAGCCATCAATGTATAGGGGCTGCTAATCAATAGCAGCTCACAACTAAGCCTAAACCTCTTGAGACAATTCTGACAAGCCCTAGCATATAAATTCTAACTGTGACAGTGATGTTTTACACTGTATACTTTGCATATTATTTCTAGGAGCTACAGTATATTTCCTGTTAGAAAGCTAGGTGCTGATATTTCATCAATGCTTGCTCTCTAACGTCTACAAGTGCATCATTCTGGTGGGAGTCATTTACTTCCTTCAGCGTAGACATAGCTTGTCTTATTATCCCTCATTGAAACAAACTACTACTCAATTGTCTGCCTATTGATCAATTAAGAGTTCTCAGAGTCATACTACACCAAGCTCACCTAAGCCTCGTCCCGCTGCGGCTCATTGGCGCGGGCGGCAATGTAGCGAGTTCCCCCACCAGCAGGGGAATCCTCGCGAGCCGGTCCCCACTGGCTGCACAGCTGACTACACGCTGTGGCGCGTCACCGCTGGAGACACCAGAGATGGTGTTCCTCCTAGCGTTGACGCGTGACGTGTATGGCTGTGAGCCATGGGGAGGGGAGGCTTCGGAGAGGAGAGGCTTTCGGGGAGCGGGAGGAGTGTGGAGTGAAAGCAGGTGAGTGCCTGTCTGTGTGTGTATGTTTGTGCCCGAGTGCCTGCCTCTGTCTGTGTGTGTGTGTGTGGTGATGAGTGCGTGAGTCCTGCCTGTGTGCGCGCGCGTGGTGTGTGTGTGTGTGTGAAGTGCGTGAGTGCCTGCCTGTGTGTGTATGAATGAGTGCCTGCGTTTGTGTGTGTTAAACTTACTTTCCAGCCCAGCCCGACCGTGAGGGAGGGTGGGGAGAGGAGCATGTGTATGGTGCGATCTCCCAAGTCTGTCACTGCATAGAATTTCACCAAGAACAATATGCACTTGTTTCTAGTGAGGTGGGTCTATTAGACCATTTATTATATGAGCAAAATCGACAGGGCACAACGTTTCAGAGTGTTTAACCCCATCCTCGGTGACAAAAGAGGATCACACTCAATGTTTTGCCAGTCGAGCTTTCTTAAATAAAAATGGTCTAATAGACTTCCTTCACCAACAGTGCATACATCATTCTTGGGAGAAATTAATTGACTGTCCACCCCCACTTGGGCAGGGCATAATCACCATTCATTGTGACTGAGAGGACCTAGAGAATAGAGAGTACAATCCACAATACATCACCTTTTTTGCTGATTGGAGTGCAGTTTCCTATACTACTACACTGAATTCACTCCGTGCAACTCATTTTTATACATTTGGAGTGCAATACAAACTAGATTGACAAGTCTTAAAATAAAAAAAAATGTTAAAACTCACCCCTATGTCACACAAACCTTAAGACACGACGAATTCTCCAATAAGGTATAAAATAGCCAACAACTAAAAAATTTAATTTACAATAAAGACTTGAGTCAAACAGAAATCATTGCAATAATTTATTTAACTAGTTACAAACAATATTGCACTTTTCATATACAAAATGTAACATTACAGAACATAAAATGACAAACAACATTTAAAATACATATTTACATCTACGTACAAAATCTGTTTTTTTTTTTTTTTTGGTAATCTTTTAAACAAACAGATCCACGGAAAATTCATCAATTTTTCTCTTTGCAGCAATACAGTAACGCTAGGGAATTTAAGAGTCAACATGAGAACGTATACATAAATGTATAAAGCCAAAATTCTTACAAAAATTACTATTTAAAATGTTACCCATGGAATCTATAAACTGTTTGGTCACTTAAAAAGAAGTCCATTTAAACCACAATGTGCATAGGATTAAAAATAAAAAATAAAGTTTATTCTTCTAGTTCAAAAAAATACACATCTTATTTAGTAATGACCTCTTGTGGAATGCAAAAAAAAAAACAAATGCACAACGTAAAGCGACGGAGTAAAAACTTGGCAATAATTTCTTGGCACGTTTTCATGCATCTTAAAATCAAGTAAATAAACAAACAACGTATTTTTCTCAAATACAAATTTTTCCTTTAGTAAGTCATTGCAGTTTGCAGTTTTTGTCTTGTGACCAGTTTTGCTGAACAATGTATTTTCTGGATCCATTCTGATGGTTACAGTCAACTATACAAGAACATTCCAACCTCCGTTAAATTGTTTTGCTCTCTTACTTCCAGGTAGAGGTTCTGATAGGTACGTTGACCCTGAGGTTTGCTGGTCGCCAAGCTTTTTAGAGAAATGATAGTCACAAAGGCAAAGTGTAAAAATCAAGCATCAGCTTTCCCGGATGCATGGGCTTTTTTCTATAAGTAAGATGTCATACTTTGCAGGAGAGCCACATCGTTACAAACTTTTAGGCTTTGGGTCATTTTTCAATGTTTGTGCAACCTGTAAGAAGAAAAGAAACAGGTTAGGAGTTAAGAACCATTTCAGCTGATCTGTACAAAATACCTTAGCAGTTAGTCTGGGAAAGGTACAACTCAAGCCCCTACAATGTATAAATGTTACTCCAAGGCAAACAGACTTGCTAAAGTAATATTTAGTTAATTAATACTATTTAAGGAATTAGGTCAAAGTGCATCTAACTTCTCCTTTTAGGGTACAGATACAGAACTTTAGACGTTTTTTTTTTACCCATGACGTTGGCTTCTTTGGAAGGGATTGATCACCCTAAAAAGCCGTTTTAACGTAATGTGTGAAAAAAACTATGCATTTTCTATTTTACGGGACCACTATTCAAGCATATCTGCTACTTTATGTTTTATTCTATTGTTTGCAATAACTATGATTGCATCGTTGGTCAAACAATGAGAGCCTGTCCCTAATTCACTTTCGTCCAAGTAGGTACTGCCTTACATAAGGTTTCCCTGCCTGCGGTCATTTATAGCTCCCAAAATGTAAAAGTTTTTTATATCACTCTCCGTTTTAAGCAGGTACTGAAATAGCAGTACGTCATAGGGTAGTCTCAATGGGATGAAATCATTGGTAATGTTGGTGAGTGGATCCACCTAAATTAGCTTGGTCACTTCCTAAGGGAATATATAGGGCTGAAGGAATGCTCTATAGGTACACTGCTAAACTGCAGTTAAATCTCAATTGGTGGGTGTATGACTTGTCTATCATAAAAGTGTGACGAAGAAGGTAGAAGAATACAGATGAAGATGGATTACAACTAGAAGACCCCTGGATTGTCGTGTTTTATTATTTTAATGTTTATTATTTTATGGTTTATTATTTTATGGGTTCCTGTTCGTGGATTGGTTCGTGAGTAAGCTGATCAACGTGAGTCGGTGAGTGGGTCAAGTAATGGTAAGTTAACAAAAGAAATGTATTTAATGTAAATGTGTTTTTTTTTGCTTTTTCAAGTGTTTATTTTTTTTTATGCACATCATTGCTTGCCACTGTATGTATGTATGTATGTATGTCCAGAGAGATATATACATACAGGGTAAGAAATTATAGTGTTGTTAAAGCTTGATTTACTGTATTGTAAATGATTGTGGCTATGCTGCTATGCATAGATGTGTATTAAATATATTTTATAATTAGAGAGATGTAATTTTTGGGCTTCTATGCTGTACTGTAGGTAATGGTGAGGTATAATGTAATTTTTGGTGTCCTTTTTTGTATGATGCTAACTTGTTCTCTGTAACGGTTGCTATAGTTAATTGTGTAATTGGTATGGATGGTATTTTAATTGTTTAGGGATGTAATTCATGTATGTTAATTCATTGATGGTGACTTTATTGGATTACATAGTATACTTCTTGTAATGTAATGCTATTTTAGTTGGATTATTGTATTGTTAACATTGATTTGCAACGTGTACATGTAGCTTACATTTTATGCTACATGTATACAATGTAAATGCAATGTTTTATGTGTCATTTGAGGCTTTAGATTGAATGATTACATGAGATTTGTTTAGGAAATTGCTTTTTAATTCATTGAGGATGTTATGGGTAAGTGGTGTTGCCATTGCAGGATGGCTTAACCCCTTAATTACCTTTGAGGTTAGTATCCGATAAGGTGATTAAGGGGTTCATTGGTATGTGAATGTCATTGAAATGTATTGGCTATTTATTATTTTGGCAACGGACCACAAGGATGATGCTGGCGACGGGGCCTTCTCATTGATGAGGTTAGTAGAATTTTCTTTATTTTACTACGGTGATTTAATGTGTTTTAATAATGGCAAATAATGGATTTACCCTATGTGGATAAGAGTTATTGGCACATTATTGTACTGTAGTGTGTGGGGGGAGGGGGTATTGCGCCCAAGGGTATTGGTAGGACTCCCTGTGGGGTATGGGTGAGGTGGTTAGGCCTCAGGGTGGGGGTGGGAGGTGAGGTATGTGGGTGATGGTGGGTAACCCTTATATGACTGTAGCGTAATAACCGATATGGTGAATAAGGGGTTAGGGGACTTAATTGGATGTTTTATTCTTGTGTCTGTTTGCAGAAGCGGATGTGTGGCATGCAGATGAAGATGAGGGATGAGCCTTCATGTGGCAGCCGCACATGGGTTAGTGCACATGGTATTTAATGTCTTTATTGTTCTAGTATGTATTTTAAATGGACACATGTCACTATTATCCTTTGTGGATAATATCTTTGTCCCTTCTGTATTGTATGTTAGGGGGTTATAGGTTGGGGGGGTCTAGTGGGTGTATTAGGTGTTGTTGGGTCTTAGGTCATATATATACTCTTTATATTATTATATATAGGTATTTATTATTTAGTTTGGGGCTGTGGTTGTAGTGTTGTTTTTTTTATTGTGGGGTAGCGGGTGGGTTGAAGGGGTGTTATTAGCCCCCAACGGTTTTGTTTTAGGGCTGCGGGTGGGTATTAGCGGGAGGCTTAACCCCTTCATGACCATTGAGCGTATTAACCGCGTACGGTCGTGAAGGGGTTACGTGCACCCGCAACCCCCCCGCAAGCCCTAAACAAACAACAAGGGCCAAATACCCCCTTCACCCACCCCCGCTACCCACAATAAACCTGGCACGGCTCTTTAACCCCTTCATTACCTTAGCGGTTAACCGCTAAGGTAATGAAGTGGGCGTTAAATGCATTTTTCCTGCCTCGGATCCATGCCGGGGGGGGTCCGGTGCTGGTATTAATGGTGTCCGCTGCGGAGACCCCCGGCATCAATCCCAGCCAGGAAAAAGGCCAGAAATTTTTCTAAGTGCCGATCCGCCACTCATCCGCTGCCTCTCAGCAGCAACTTGCCATCTTTTTCTTGCGTGGCTGATTCGCGAGCAAAACGTCATTCTAGAGTGGCGAATAGCTCCGCTTAGCTACTCGCCACTACTAGAATACAGCGTGTCGGAAAATGTTTCATTTTAAGGCGGAAAGTGCCTTCTCGCCTCGCCACCGGCGGGAAAAAAAAAACCGCCAGCCAAACTGGCGTTTTTTTTTAATCTCGCCAGTATCTCGCCCCTTACTGAATACGGATAGGCTTTTTTGGCGGGAAAGTGGCGAGAAGTGCCTTTCCGCCGCTTACTGCATGATGCCCTAAGTGTCATCACAATTGCTACTGTCTCTGATCAGCTTAATAGGACTAGCACATAGTGTGGCTTAGGCCTCGGCCAAGCTCCCTGCTGGCGTGCTGAGGCACGCTGAGGCTCAGGGAAAGCGAGTGCTTTCCCTGGCCTTAGACAGTGTGCCGTCAGGGGGCGTGTCGGGGGCGGGCCAGTGACGTCACGGAGCTGGTTCACCCTCATTGGGCGAACCGCTCACGTGACCGGCCCTGCGCTCCGGCGAGCGCTGAAATGTAAAAATCTGCTAAGACCTACGCTTCCGGAAGCGTAGGCGAGCCCCTACTAAAGCCGCTCTAATTGCGACTGTAGGGGCTCAGTGCCGAGCGGAAGCGCGCCTCAGCCAGCAAGCAGCAACCCTGGACGAGGCCTAACAGGGAAAATTCAAACCAATCAGATTGCGAGACACGACTATTTAACCCGCCCCTTGTCTATGGGACCCCCCCCTAACTTACTGAAGCCTTGAGAAAGCATTTCGATATGCGAAACACGCGTGTCGGCTACTTCCATCACGTGCACGCGCAGGGACTACTTAAACATGGGAGCATTCTGTTCGCACAGCGACGAGCTGCCTGTCTCCTGCTCCCGCTAGATGGAGACTGCAACTGTGACACATGGGCAGTGGAAGTCTCCTGTCTAAGGTTTACTAGGCATTAGTGTTTATTCTACTGTATAAGCAAGTACTCAGTTACAGCGGTTTGCGCCCATTTATGACTATGGGCATTTGGTATACTAACTACCACACCGCTTACAAACGCTCAGTTGAACACCTACATTAGACAGAACACAGCAATTAGTGGTTTTAGCCCATTCATTAATATGGGCACTAGGTATTCAAACTACCACACCGCATTCTGGTTTCAACACAGCTCAAGTGTTTCTCTCTCTTACTGTGGCAAGTGTGGGATTCTACTAGGTGCTTATTTTACACATTAAGTGCATGCCCTCTGTATCTACAACTATACCAATTGTTGGGAAATTACAGACATTGTATACACACGACAACAGTCTGCTCCACACCTCTGTAAGCGGGTTGAGCCCCTTCATTAATATTGGCACTAGGTATACACACTACCACACCGCTCTCGCATCCCAACATAGTTCAAGTGTCTATTGAATCATAGTGCACATTCTCTGTCTATAATTAAATCAACTGCTGGGAAAGTACAGACTTCTCCTGTGTACTCTATTAACCAGCTCCACTTTTGTATAGAGATTATTGGTCATACAATCTGTTACATCAACTCTTTGATAAAGTGCTCAGTGCGTGAAACATGTCAGAGGATCTGTCAAGACTCAACCTGTATGTTTTTTAATGAATAAACATTTTTCAAGTAGTCATTTCCGTCCATGTTGCATTTGTCAGCTGTGCACCAGCTTCCTTTTTGGGCTCTACTCTCACTGACTGCCTGCCTCGGAGCATGCTTTACTGGACCCGCTGTTTGCTGCATGCTTTGGCGTTTAGGATTTATTACCTACCCTCCACTCATCTCAAGTGAAGCTGTTCACTCTGCAGGAGACCATGCCACGCTGAAGCCTTCGGAGTTCGCCTCTGTGTACTGAGAGTAAAAGCTGCAACTATGGTATTGTGCTTTAAATGTGTTAAGCCAGTTGTTTCTTGTCTATATCCTCTGCTGAATTGACAGGGTATTCTCAATCTATTTCCCCTTCCATTATTAGTGGTTATATTGGGGCTTCACACGAAGACACTAAGTGCTTTATTCATAACGAGGACAACTATTGTCCAGCTTCAAATTAAACTCTAAAAGTTTTTAGAGCACCGGACTGGTGGATTACATTGTAGCCCATTACAACTTCTATATCTGTTACATCAGTAACTGGCCAATTTAGTGTTCTTAGAGCCAAACATTATCAGTGGTCATTTACAGTACCTTTTCCCCGAAGTTCATCACACTGCAAATCTACTTTCAGTGGAGCTCAATTAGCCATCAATGTATAGGGGCTGCTAATCAATTAGCAGCTCACAACTAAGCCTAAACCTCTGAGACATTCTGACAAAGCCCTAGCATATAAATTCTACTGTGACAAGTGATGTTTTACACTGTATACTTTGCATATTATTTTCTAGGAGCTACAGTATATTCCTGTTAGAAGAGCTAGGTGCTGATATTTCATCAGATTGCTTGCTCTCTACGTCTACAAGTGCATCATTCTGGTGGGAAGTCATTTACTTCCTTCAGCGTAAGACAATAGCTTGCTTATTATCCTCATTGAAACAAACTACTACTCAATTGTCTGCCTTATTGATCAATTAAGAGTTCTCAGAGTCATACTACACCAGAGCTCACCTAAGGCCTCGGTCCCGCTGCGCTCATTGGCGCGGGCGGCAATGTAGCGAGTTCCCCACCAGCAGGGGAATCCTCGCGAGCCGGTCCCCACTGGCTGCACAGCTGACTACACGCTGTGGCGCGTCAGCCGCTGGAGACACCAGAGAATGGTGTTTCCTAGCGTTGACGCGTGACGTGTATGGCTGTGAGCCAATGGGGAGGGGAGGCTTCGGGAGGAGGAGAGGCTTCGGGGAGCGGGGAGGAGTGTGGAGTGAAAGCAGGTGAGTGCCTGTCTGTGTGTGTATGTGTGTGCCCGAGTGCCTGCCTCTGTCTGTGTGTGTGTGTGTGTGTATGAGTGCGTGAGTGCCTGCCTGTGTGCGCGCGCGTGTGTGTGTGTGTGTGTATGAGTGCGTGAGTGCCTGCCTGTGTGTGTATGAATGAGTGCCTGCGTGTGTGTGTTTAAACTTACTTTCCAGCTCCAGCCCGAGTCCGTGGAGGGAGGGGGGGGAGAGGAGCATGTGTATGGTGAGATCTCCCAAGGTCTGTCACTGCATAGAATTTCATCCAAGAACAAATATGCACTTGTTTCAGTGAAGGTGGTCTATTAGACCATTTATTATATGAGCAAAGATCGACAGGGCACAACGTTTCAGAGTGTTAACCCATCCTCGGGTGACAAAAGAGGGATCACACTCAAATGTTGCGCAGTCGAGCTTTGCTTGTATAATAAAAAATGGTCTAATAGACTTCCTTCACCAAAACAAGTGCATACATCTATTCTTGGGAGAAATTAATTGACTGTCCTACCCCCACTTGGGCAGGGCATAATCACCATTCATTTGTACTGAGGGACCTAGAGAATAGGAGAGTAATAGATCCACAATACATCACCTTTTTTGCTGATTGGAGTGCAGTTTCCTATACTACTACAGGAATTCTACACGTGCAACTCATTTTTACATTTGGAGTGCAATACAAACTAGATGACAAGTCTTTAAAATAAAAAAAAAATGTTAAAACTCACCCCATGTCACACAAACCTTGAAGACACGACAGAATTCTCCAATAAGGTATAAAATAGCCAACAACTAAAAATATTTTACAAATAAAGACTTGAGTCAAACAGAAATCATTGCAATAATTTATTTAACATAGTACAAAACAAATATTGCACTTTTCATATAAACAAATGTAACATTACAGAACATAAAAATGAACAAACAAACATTTAAAATACATATTTACATCTACGTACAAAATCTGTTTTTTTTTTTTTTTGGTAATCTTTTAACAAAACAGATCCACGGGAAAATTCATCAATTTTTCTCTTTTGCAGCAATACAGTAACGCTAGGGAATTTAAGAGTCAACATGAGAACGTATACATAAAAATGTATAAAGCCAAAATTCTTACAAAAATTACTATTTAAAATGTTACCCTGGAAATCTATAAAATGTTTGGTCAATTTAAAAAGAAGCCATTCTAAACACAATGTGCATAGGATTAAAAATAAAAAATAAAAGTTTATTCTTCTAGTTCAAAAAAAATACACATCTTATTTAGTAATGACCTCTTTGTGGAATGCAAAAAAAACAGTAATGCACAAAGTAAGCGACGGAGTAAAAACTTGGCAAATAAATTTCTGGCAGTTTTCATGCATCTTAAAATCAAGTAAGATACAAAAACGTATTTTCTTCAAAATACAAATTTTCCTTTAGTAAGTCATTGCAGGTTTGCAGTTTTGTCTTGTTGACCAGTTTTGCTGAACAATGTATTTTCTGGATCCATTCTGATGGTTACAGTCAACTATACAAGAACATTCACAACCTCCGTAAATTGTGTTTGCTCTTCTTACTTCCAGGTAGAGGTTCTGATAGGTATCGTTGACCCTGAGGTTTGCTGGTCGCCAAGCAGTTTTTAGAGAAATGATAGTCACAAAGGCAAAGTGTGCAAAAATCAAGCATGCAGCTTTCCCGGGTGCATGTTGCTCTATGAAGGTAAGAGTCATACTTTGCAGGAGAGCCACATCGGTTACAAACTTTTAGGCTTTGGTCATTTTTCAATGTTTGTGCAACCTGTAAAGAAAGAAAAGAAACAGGTTAAGGAGTTGAAGAACCATTTCAGCTGATCTGTACAAAATAACCTTAGCAGTTAGTCTGGGAAAGGTACAACTACAAGCCACTAGCAATGTATAAATGTTACTCAAGGCAAACAGACTTGCTAAAGTAATTATTTTAGTTAATTAATCTATTTAAGGAATTAGGTCAAAGTGCATCTAAATGCTCCTTTTAGGGTACAGATACAGAACTTTAGACAGTTTTTTTTACTCCATACGATTGGCTTCTTTGGAAGGGATTTGATCACCCTTAAAAAAGCCGTTTTTACGTAATTTGTGAAAAAAAACTATGCATTTTCTATTTTTACGGGAACACTATTCAAGCATATCTGCTACTTATGTTTATTCTATTTGTTTGCAATAACTATGATTGCATCGTTGGTCAAACAATGAGAGTCTGTCCCTAATTCACTTTCGTCCAAGTAGGTACTGCCTTACATAAGGTTTCCCTGCCTGCGGTCATTTATTGCTCCCAAAATGTAAAAGTTTTTATATACACTCCGTTTTAAGCAGGGTACTGAAATAGCAGTACAGTCAATAGGGTAGTCTTCAATGGGATGAAATCAGTGGTAATGTTGAGTGAGTGGATCACCTAAATTAGGCTTGGTCAATTCCTAAGGGAATATAATAGGGCTGAGAAGAATGCTCTATAGGTACACTGCTAAACCTGCAGTTAATCTCAATTGTGGGTGTATAGACTGTCTATATAAAAGTGTGACAGTACAAAAATCTCCAGACAATCACAGTGCACTCTTTAAATATCAGTTTGAGAAGTTCCCTACTTAAGCACATGCATGATTAATCTGAGCAAAAACCATACAGTTGGGACAAGTCAGTTGCAATAGCTTTGTAATCTAATCCAGCATCCCCTATCAAAAATGAAAAATAAACAAGATCTGAGGTTATCTCACTGTGTCTGCATGTTACCACTAACCATGCTGGTCAGTCTTACCTCGTTGAATTCTGTATGTCGGCTGCGTGAGGCACCTCCGATCTTGTTGTTTTGCTTGCTCAGCTTCTTTTTAACGATGCTGCAAGAAGCACTTGCTACTTTTTGAACAGTGGAAAGAGGCACTCGGCAGAGAGGAACATCACGGGTCGCAGCATGGACAGTCAACTTTGTTTCATTATCCTGTTGAAGGAGGAAAAACAAAAAAAAAAGGTTAAAATCCTGTATTTTAGACGATCGTCCAAATAGCATATGTTCTCCAATATACAAAGGCTACTTATTGTGCTGCAATGCATTACATGCCCCCCGGCAAACAAAGGGTTTATATAAATCAACCACCATCCTCTATATAACAAAACTGTTTATCATTTTGAATGATATTTATTTTTTATGCATTTTCTTAAATAAATCAGCTCATTTACATAGTCCCCAAACTTCTTAAAAGATTACTTTAGCACTTTGCGCCCCTCTTACATGGCAGTGGGACCCTACAGGAATGGTTAAGTAAAAAGCAGATAACCATTTTAAAATTCCCTTCTATGGTGAAAGGTTAAGAACGGACATTATTTAAATGGGAAATATTACTGGAATTACCAATATCGACAGAACGAGTGCTCTTTGCATGTTTAGCCTGTGCCAAACTTCAGTCTTCTAAACGGGACACCAACTCTAATTACAATGGAGAAATTATATAGACAACTTACACCAAGTTCCTTAGGTGCTGTGTTATAAATATGGTAAGCCCAGCGGTCTCTCTGCAAGATCTTTCTCCACGTTGTGCTCACGCTGACGACACTGTTGTAAATAGGTTAGATATTAGTTACCGTCTTTGTGCATTGTTCAACTGGGAATGATTAAAATGTTATGGTACAAACAAGACCAGGTTAAAAAAAATAAAATACATATGAAATCACATCTGTGGTCCTCTTGCTAAATAACTTTACCAACAATATATGTGCTGCTTTAATCTAAGAGGGTTGTGATGTAAAAAAAAAAAAATCAAATAAGCATTTAGCAAGTTACAAAGATCAAACAAAACATTTCCAGCAAGGACAAATGTATTTGGTAAATGTTATTGATTAGCCTTGTATGTAACGTATGATCAAAAATAATTTCAAATGTCAAAATTGACAAAACATTTTCGATTTAAGTTTGAATAGTGTTGCAGAGTTTGATACTTATGCGTTTTTGGTGGTGCTTGATAACATCTTAGTCAGGTGATCGCTCCATCACAGATGACAGAATAGGGGTTATGTCCCCCCCCCCCCCGTCCCCCTGACCGCGATAAGTGCAGATTGCGCCCTGAGCACAAAACACACACTCCCTAAACAAAACAAGCAATAGGCAGCCGCATCATCCCTTGCAGCTTCCTATTGGCCCACTTGACCTTTAAATAAGCAAAACGTGAAATCTTGCATGTTTATTAAAAAAAATTTTTTTTTAAAGTGACGGTTTTAATTTTTATTTAAAGCATAGTGCCATTTTTAATGGTTTAAAAGCATCCTTTGACTTCCATAGCAGGTGTTTTAGCTAGACCTCCCAAGCAGTGCAAGATTTTTGCAACACTTTCCTGTTTGGGATAATTTGTTGCCAATGTTCCCAGCAGTTTGAGCTGTAACAATAGATAATGTTACCTTAGTAATTACATGATACATTGTAGTGACTAAATTAAACTGACTGAAGTAGCCATTATGTTAGGCACAATCAGGATTTTTTTTTTTTTTTTTACAGATTTATAAACAGGATCACCAAACGATTGCCAGTTTAGGTAAGGATATAGAATTATGCATTGTCACATGCGCTTTACTTATACAAATAAGAAAAAAAATGTGACCGTAGTATTGCTTCTTTAAACATACAAGAGATATTGGCATCACCTTCCAAGGTAAGTATCTCCGCTATGCTATCACAAGTTAGACACTTGGCTGTATTGGTACATTGACGCGAAGTAGATCGGCCATGCCTTTTTGATTCAGTTACATGGGTGCATTTTTCGGATTTACATTTAGAGAATTGATCTTAAGACAGTAAAATTAGGCAGCGAAGTTAGAGCTGCACTGTCCTAGTACAGCTTTTATATGGCAGTCTTTCATAAGGATTCTGCTCATAAGAATTTCGTCTTGCTAATTAATAAATATCTACGAATTCAAGATCAGTCTAGAGTAAAATTTGGCACCGAAGTTAGAGCTGCGCCGTTTAACAGCTTTCATATGCTAGTTTAGACGATTTAGGTTTTGTCCTATACACATGCTTCGAGTCACTTCTGATATTACTATTGTAAGTTAAAGATATATAAAATCAACAACAAATAAAATCAAAACCAAATGAATCTTGTTAAATTTCTACGGTTCACACCATAAGTACTCTCATTGGACTGGCTTCAGCCGAATTGGACATCATTATGACTGTGATACACTGATCCATCTGAACCACATTACTCACAGCAAGTTAAAAATAAGAGTTAAACGTGTTTAACGTTTTAATATTGATATTTTATTCACTTATCGCTTTATATTATCACACAAGCATGACAATATATAAAAATAATTATCCGGGAGTGCACCATAAGAATGTACTTTCTGTAGAGGATAAGTGTATTCTTCCTTTTTCCTCAGTATCTCAGGGTGTCTCCGGAGCTAAAATTAACACAATTCTGCTCCGGAGACCTCACACCACTTAGGGAGCAATGGTGATTTAAGCATTAACTCCCAGGATTATCTTATTATTGCACAGCAAGACCTTTTACTAGTTCAATATAACTCAACAGTCAAGATTGTGCAAGACTTTAAAATGGCCTTGTCCTCAAGTTATTAAATACTGCCAATGTCATCAATGCCATGAACATTCATGGCAGCCCTTTTAAAATCTTGAGAAGCATAAAATGCTGACTGTACATAGCAAGAACAACACCAGACAGACATTGCCAAGATACTGTTACTATAAGATTTTTTCTGCTCTAAAAGGCTGGCACACCAGGGGTTCCTATAACAGTCAGGCAATGGCATGCTATTTTTGCGTGATTTCTAGGAGGAGACCATCTTCAGGGGGGAATGTGATCAGAGCAGAAAATGGATGCTCCACTTTCGTTAGTCACCAGAGGGCGACTACTACCAAAGTGATCAATTGGTTGCAATTACTAAATTGTAGGCAATATACTGTATCTTATTAGAAAAATATTTAAAAAAAAAAAAAAAGTGGTGAACTCCAACATAGGCATACCAGGATATTCCTATCATCTCAGTTTGATTGTGTTCTTCCAACTTGGGACAGTCATTCTTGATATTTGACATATACATTTTATACTAGATTTATAGCAAATTGACAAAATTATTTTTGTTAGGAGGCGCCCTATAAATCGCTTCCCCCCCCCTTTCAGGTTTACAGATTTATCAAGGCAAATATAAAACAAAATATTTGATATAGACCTTATAGCAGCCAGCAGATGTCTCTACAAGACCAGGATAACCAGCGACTATGTTTTTTTTTTAGTTCAACAGCCCAAAATGCATAAACTGAAACACTATTCCATCAAGTAAAATTACTTTAAACTAAATTGTGCTTTGAGTCACATTGAAATGACAGAACACTCACTTGATTAAATCGATCTCGCTGAGGTGCCTTAAAATTTTGGTCAGCAGATGCTTAAAGTCCCTCTGGAAAAGTTCTCCAAGTATGTCTAACCTCTCCAGTCCCATGCTTTTACCGATCAGGTTCTCAAGGCCAAAGCATCCTTGGGAAACCACTTCATCGACAACATCCCAGTCAACCTTTGGACTTCTTTTGGCAGTTTTCTTTAACGTTGAGCAGACCACTTCCTCAAAGCGGAGGACTGGTAAAAGGTTTGTGGATGGGGCCTGAAAATGCCTTTGGTTTTGTTTGGAGAGTTGTTGCGGTGTGTCACAGACAGGTTCCCCTGAAACTATACTGTCTTCTTCCTGATCAGGTGAGTCACTGTGCAGTATTGAAGAATAACCACTGTCTTGTAACCCACTGCACTCCACATCATTTGCTTCACTCTCCCCAAGTCTTTGTAAAAGATTCTCCTTGTTGTACACTGGCCTGTCTTCTGTAAGAACATTCACATGTTTTTGAGCCAACGTGTTGAGACTACTTTCTGAGGGTTGACCCTCTCCTGACTTTGCACATCCTTTGCACGGCTCTTGTTCATATTTGAGCAAGTTAGCTTCTAGCTTGACTGTGTTTAATTTGGTAGGCGACAGCTTTGACGGTGAACTCTTAAAACCACACTTCATTTTGACAGGTACACAGCTCCGTTCCCTTTAGTAGCCTATGGAGAAACAAAGCAAGCACATTAATGTGGGCAACATGGTGAATTACAAATCTAGTATCCGGTTGACAAGCTTTGAAGCTGCAGTATCATCAGCACGCTAGGAAAAAGCGAAAAACTTGGAAACGCAACTCCGTTTTCTTTTGTTTCCCAGGGGCCATTAAAAATTATAAACAAAAAACAAGGATAGCCTCATTACCATAACATCCATCATAGAAAACGTAATGCAAGAAGGGCTCACATGACCAAGTATTCACAAGCAGATGCCTCTGGAACAAATTGCCATAAAAATAAAAGTAAATAACTACTGCAGAAAACGTGAAATGGCAGGGCTAAGGAAGAAATAAATCATTTTTAATTTGAAATAGGTGGTTCTTATTTAAAATGGCCTTTAGGCTTTTATGGTACAACTGTAGTTCCTGCTACTCGTGCATTTTTTTTTTATATCACCTAAACCACTGGGTCTTAAGAGCTGACCTGAGCTCTGGGGACCTACCAGTTCCCAAAATATTAGTTTTCAGTGGACTAGAAAGTTTACCCAGTGGAGACAAAATGGCCACCAGGTTTAGCCAAGCTTTTGGCAACCAATAGAAGATGAAACTTCATCAAGAAATTACATTGCAGCTTTGTATTGGTGACCATCCGGAATGTTTTTGGTGTATATTGAGAACCAGAGGGTGCATGAATCGCACAATGGCTCAGGGAGGCACCCCCGGTTCAGGTAATATCACTATACAGTGCAGCATGTTCATGTGTGCACTGCAAACCAAGAGCGGTCATTAAAATAAATATAATTGAGCACCCATACAGCACTATATAGTAATAGAATTTCTCAACACTTCCTGCCATGTGACATCCTATTTGGGGGGAGGGGGGGAGAGAGAAACAGCCCCAATACAGAGCTGACAATATTTGTGGTGCGTATACATGTATTAGTATAATATTGGAATGGGCAGGTTCGCTCGTTCAAAATAAAGTGTCCACCTCTACAGACAAGCACTCAGCAGTATTTGAAGTTTATTGTAATCAATCTTTGTAATTTTTTATTGCAGCATACTTTTGCTAGTTCACTGGATTTCAGTGCACCCACTTTACAAGACACCCACTTTATATTTTGAAAAGCTGTGTGATGGAATTAATGAGCCACCCCCCAGTGACAGCCAAAGTAGTACATGAGGTGCACTTTCCCTCCACAAAAAAAAGTACAAAAACGAAATACTAACAATAACTAAGGCCACAATTAACTAGCCCTCACCTACTCTTCACCTATGTATACAATTAAACCTATATATTTTTTTTATCATGTCTCTACGATTGAGCAAATTGTATTTCAAATGAAAATACAATTCAAATTAGAATTTAAAGAAAATGCTCAGAGGCAACTAAATACATATTTTCCATTCATATTTAGGAAGATAAATAAAATCACATCACAGGTTATTTAGCTAAACAAGTATAGGTCTGTAATGCCTGCAAGAAATCTGATGGAAGGTATGGGGGAGAGGGTAACATTGGGGAAATGTACAACACACACCTATATAAAAAATATATATAGTATTTTCAATGCCATCTATATAGAAAGGGGGAGGGGAGATCATAAAGGTTGCACTTGGGTGAAAAATTCGCAAAAAAACTAAATTTGCCCCACCAATTATACGGCAGAAAATCCATACAAAAACTATATTGATCAGTTCCAGTGGATTAGTGAAATCCACGTACATTAAATATCTCAAATAGTACAGGACACCATCCCCCATCCCCTCTTCCCTCCAGCGCCATTTTCAGTCTGATTCATGGCTGGGGATCTGGACTATGATCTGACACGCTTGTATGGAGTCACATCAAAACCTCACACACAAGAGGAGGTTTACTGAAGTTATGGGGACTAGATCTGTGTTTTAGGGTTAGGTGAAGGATGAAAGAAGGGAGCTGGCGATCCCCCTCCTGTGACCCGCATCACAATATGGTGGGGGAGAAACTTTTGGCGGGTGAGAGATCAATAAGATATCATAGGGTTACGATCAATGGGGCAGGTAGTCACACACACAGAGGGCACCCCAAATCCCGAGGCAATTACTGGACCCGCCAACAGTGAATATATGTTCACGAACGAGGTGTATATTTGCACAATGTATGGGCCGCGCCATATACAGCTAAAGTTCAAAGTAACTGGAATCAGCAAATATATATATATACACACACACACACACACACTTCCCAGCAAAATAAAATATCACTTTCTATGTTAGAAGTAAAAGTTTATTTTAAAACCAAAAAAAATCCAGCAAAAGCGGTTATTAGATTTTCCCACCAACACATCACTGTCCCACTTTCCTTCCCTCCTTTTCCACATGTTCCCTTTTCTCTTCCACCAACTGTTGATCTGTCCTACAAATAATAATATGGTATAAAAAAAAAACAATGTCCCCATCTTACCCTATGACCCCTTACTCCCCTCTCCCTCGGATTAACCATACACCCCCAGTATAACCACGCACTTACTGTGTCTCTGCCGCAGACCCGCTCCCTGGATGTATTAATATATCTGTTTCCAGGCAGTGATCCCTTCACTGTTATAAAACCCGGTTAAATAAAAAAAAACACATAGGTGATCCTCAAGACGTTATCCCAGACCTGCCGTCCTTCACCTTCCTACTTGCTGTGCAGGGGTCCGAAGGACAACTAGTACTGCTGCTGCATGTCATACAAAAGGCGCCAGCAGCAGCTGCTCATCCAGCAACTTTTTAAAACACTTTGAATTTCGTATCCAAAATTGAGACAGCCAATCACCGGCGAGCACAGTTGCGTACTGTCCAATAGGAGCGTGCCTGGAGCTCGCGGTATGCCCTCCCAGCGTCCAATTGCCGAGCAAGCTTCCTCCCTGAGAGGCCCCGCCCCTTCCTTGGTTTCATAGAGGCATGTCTATAGGAAGTGGGTACGGTAACTAGTATTGAAAGTGTCTCTAGATGCTACAGCGACCATTTTGGAATCTGGCACATAAAAAGTTAACCCGTTATCAGAAATAGAAGTGAAATAAATAAGGTCCTCTGCACAAAAAAATATTAAATTCATATTTAACAAACTAAAAAGTGAGATGCATTTTCAGTCAGTGTTTTGTTTCGCAGTTTGTGGTAATTTGGATTTGCCTCCGCTATTACACCTATAATTCTTGGCAAGTATTTTGCCTGAATGTTAAATGGCGGGCGAGGCTTCATGCTTTATTATTCAATTTCTGTCACCTGAATATTCAGTTCCAAAATGTGTGGAGTTCACGACTTCTGAAGTTATAAGTGAAAAGCCAAAGAAACGTTATTTCTCAGAGATGGTGATATATATATATGTATATATATATATTTTTTTTTTAACGTAAAGCAATTGATGCTGACTGCCTATTCCTTGAGTGACACAAACATATTTATATTATTTTGACTGTAATATTGTTTATTCAATTATTTTAAGTATATAATTCAACTGTATATACGTCAAGGACAGTAATGAGAATTCAAGAAATGTGCAATAGTTAGATTAGTTAAGAAATTATATTTAATAAGATGTACAAAGTCTGTTACTTTTGTTTAGCACTAATGCTGTATTCACTTATTGCAGGTATTTTTTTTTTGTATTTAACACTCCTTGCCCAGCTCCAAAGGAGTTTACATCAAGTGTCTATTTACATGCTTTTGCTCAATCTCTCATACATTTCTGGATGCTGGATTTGTGCAGTTTGGGTATAGATGAAAGTGACAAGCAAATATATCAAAAGGTGGCGCTCCAAAATTATAAACACAGATGTGAAAAAATGTGATACTTATACAAACATGAATTAATGCTGCTTAACCCGGTGTGGGGTCGTTCTCTCGATCCCGTGGACAGTGAAGAAGTGAAGATCATCAGGAAGCGCAATGTCATGTAAAAAA
>WSYH01006216.1:0-19115 GCA_036426205.1 Ascaphus truei
GACACACACACACACACACACACACACACACACACACACACACACACATAGTATCACACACACACAGTGTCACACACACACAGTGTCACACATACACAGTGTCACACACACACACACACACCCCACCCCCCCGCGCCCATCTCCCTCCCCATGCTGGCAAGCAAGGGAGCGCCGTGGGGAAGGGGACCAGAGGGAAGGGGAGGAGCAGCAAGGCGGGATGGGTCATGGGACCGGTGCGTCACCCGCTTGCAGGGGAAGCTGGGGGATGTAGTCCGGCGGCGGCGCCGTGACTGCGCACCACCACCCCACTCCCATCTCCCTCCCTAGGTAACGGGAGCATTGTGCGCACGCGCAATGAGCTGCGGGTGAGGCGGGGTAATGGAGGGGGGGAAGGCGGCGGGGAGGTGAGCCGCGGGTGAGGGGGGGTGATGGGGGAGCCGGCAGGGAGGTGAGCCGGCGGTCTGGGCCGCTGGGTGCGTGTGTGTGGCAGTTGGGTGAGGCCGAGGGGGAAGGTGAGCTGCGAGTGAGGAGGAGAAGAGAGTGGATTTTGGGTGACGTCATAGAGCCACGCAGGCCAATGAGAGGCGAGCGGGGTGGGCAGGGATACGGACTAATCTGATTGGCCAGAGGGTGAGTGACAGACCCACGGACCAATCAGATTCACCACATCTACCAACAACCCCACAAATTTCAAATTTATATATTAAGATAGGGTGTGCTCAATCCTTATTGGTTAACTGCTTCCTTTGTCAAAAGGCTGGTAAGTATTGTATGTAGTGTACAAAAGATATAATAGGGCATAAGAGAATACATCCAGAAGAAGTAAATTGCACAATAAAGATTTTTTCCGATAGCTTAGATCAACTATACTAAAATGCCAATGGAGAATTCAGTCCTGTATAGGTATCTCAAGGCTTGTCACCTGAGAGGTACAGGTATAGTTGGGTAGGACAATAGTGGTGTCTTGATTGGGATGACAAAATGAACAGTCACCATTGGTGTATAATTAAATTAAAAATGGCAGTGGGTAGTGAAAGAGGACATGTGCAGAGGTACACAACGGAGACTGTTTTAAGGTGAAATAGTGAGCCAAACAAAACCTGCCCCACTTTGGCATATACACTACCGACACACTTTATTGCAGCACGGCTAGCACCGCAAGCCGGGGGATGCCCCGGCGTGCTAGCCGCACTCCCTCAGCGTGCCGCGCATCACCAATGCGCGGTCACGTGTCATCGGGTGCCTGCGCCCCCTGCACGCGCGTCCAGGGCTCCCCGAGGGAGCCCTGGTGTCCCGCGATGTGGGGGACGGCGGCAGGGGGTTCCGAGGGACCCGGCGGACCCGGCAGCGGGAGGGAGAGCGCCCCGATCGGAGGGCGCTCTTCCGCTGCTTTGGCGCGCGCCCGGCACCCTCCGGCGCGCGCCAGGTTACTGCTGCGGCCGAGAACGGGCAAATGCTCGAATAAACTCGGCCGCAGCAGTATGTATCCTTATATTCCAGCCCTTTTAACTGGGTGGCTACTCAAGCTATTCATCAGCCCAAGTCATATAGATATGTATATATAGACAACAGTCATTGGAAAATAAAGTCTTTTCTGTTTGTTGGGTTGCTGCCTTTTCTCCGGATAACCAGCATCCAGGTTTAGAAGTCTTATTTGTCAGCTCCAGAGATATGTGTTCTCTCGGTCAGTCTGGCCTGGGAGACTCAGGAACCTCTGCTCTGTCTCCTAGTTCAGCTCACATGTGAGCTAAGGAGTCTCTCTTCCTGTCTCAGAGGCAGGCTTTTTCTAACACCTCTAATCAGCCAGGTGCTGGTCAATTAACCAGTACACTGCTGGATTAGAGGCAAGTTTTCTGAACAGGGTAAGTCCCCTGTTACATACGTCCCCTGTTTGTGGGAAGCTCGGGCTTGCCACGGCCAGAGCCCATCCTTCCACTCTCATTCGAGATATCTCTGTGATTTGAATGAGAGTGGATGGAGGAGAACTCTCAGTCCTGCTGGGATTGGAGCTCTTCCTCCAGTTTAGTAGTGTCTCCTCCAGAAGGTGCTTGAGATCAGCAGTCCTCAGTCGCTCGTGGAGAACCTTTTCCAAGTACAGTCTTTCTACTGACCACATGGTCTTGAGCTTTCCCCTGTATCGGGCACTCCTCTTTTTGTAGACAGACTGTATGGCGACAGTCGCAGAGCGCCTATGCAAATCGCTCTCTCTCGCCATCCTTCCCATGTGCTCCACTTTAGCACCAAATGTACATTTCCTGGTATCACAAGAGCACCCAAGAACAGCCAATTGAGCCCTCAGTTCTTGAAGCTGTTTTCCTGCACTTTTCCCATTCAATGTAGTCGCCAGTTCAGCTTCTTTGGGATTGAGTTGCGACCCCAGCTCCATTTCCAAAGAATGTCCTATCTTTTCAGCTTCCTCAGCTAAGGATTCTTCTGGCTTTGATTCTGCACTCCTTCCTCTGTTTGTTGCCTGTTGGGCGGCTGCAGGTTTGGCTAGTGTTTTCTTAGGTGGCTCAAACGTCGTAATCTTATTTTGAAGGTGAGTGGTATCCCCAGCTCTCACTGTACCCTTGTCCTCACGGGCCCTAGTTACTGTGGGATACCAATGCTTGGGCAGAGTCAATACCTTTTTCCGTATTTGAGGCAGCTGTAAGTTACTGGGCTGCAGAGTCTCATTCTGTTTCTTGAGTGTTTCCTGCCATTCTCCTTTCAGGGTCTTTATTTCTTCCCTGTGCTTTCTCTGAGCTTGCATCCACCTATCATTCTTTATTTTGTGGAGCACTGTGAACTTCTTCGCCTGGGCCGCAGATACTCGTCTCAGTTTCTGGACCTTTTTGCGCTCCCTCTTGTACCGAGTCACCTGGCCTCTAAGCTTAGCCTCTAGCGATGCTTTGGTGATGGTCAGGGTAGCCTTCAGTTTATCATGCTGCTTTGCGAGGATGCACTGGGTAATCAGACGTTCCTGCAGCACTTGTATTTCCTTAGCAGCCTGCAGATGTTCTTCCTGCAGCGTTTGCTGCTTCTCCTCGACATTCTGGAGGTGTGTACGCAGACCTTGCAGTTGGTTCTGCCGTTGGTGTTCTGCTTCAAATTTTTCATCTTCCAACCGTTTCTTTATTTTTTCAAGCTCGTGCAGCTTTTCATTCTTCCCATTGACGTGGTTTGTCAACTCCGAATTTTCTTTTTTTAAATCTTGCATTTGCTCCTTTTTCAGTCTCTGTACTATTCAGGGCCTCCTTGCAGTCCACCTTCCATTTTTGCACATCTGCTTGGAGGCGGGCTGTCTCCTGGCGTGAGACTTCCATCTCCAGGTTTAGGTTCTGAAGCTCCTTCTGAGAGACTTTGAAATGTCCAGCTCCTCAGTGAGACTGTGAAGTTCCTTTCTGGAGACTTCCAGTTCTGTGTGGCAGCTGTTGATCTCATGATGTGAGGCATCCAGTGCTCTGCGGAGTGTATGAACCTCTTTCTGAGATACATCCATCTCTGTCCGGACACTGTTGACCTCCTGTTGTGAGGCATTCAGCTCTACGCGAAGAGTGTGAACCTCTTGCTGAAAGACGGTCATCTGCTTCAGTGCCTCCTCATACTTCCGCTTCAGCTTAGCCATCATTTTATCAGATTGGCTCTGCTTTTCATCCATGGCGGAAATAGTAGCGTTTGCAGTATCTAGCTCAGTCTTGAGATCGTCCAATTCTGTCCTGGCCAAAGAGTAAATTGTGAGCACATCTTTCTGTAGCTTCACGTTATTTTTCTGTAGCTCTATGTTACCATCTTTCTTTTGTTTCAATTGTTCACGGAGCATATCACAGTCATGCCTGGCATTTCTCAGGGCATCTTCAGGGCTAGTCAAGGGATCGACACTCACTGGTTCCGGCTCCGCTTCCCTGGGATGGTTGGTTGAGGGTTCCTCACTGTTGGCACCGGACAGACACTTCTTTGGGGTACACGACTTTTGCCTTGGGCCTCTGCATATTCGGTTATCCGCGGGATGAATTATCCCTATATTATCCCATAATTTTGCCTATATTCATCCTTTGGATCTGTATCACCATCAGCTTATATTGGCTGCCACCGTGCTAACTGAGCGATTTCTGCGCCGGTAAGAGACTGTAAGGGACTCTCCTTCTTCCTCCCTATTGATTCCTCCATTGCCACGAGAACTGTGACGTCACTCCGCTACACACGTGACGGAGCGGCATCGTGGCACGCTGTGTAAGCCCCTGCAGTTGCGGAAGTGTTTGCAGAGCAATTCCAACAGCTCTGGACTGCCCTAAGATCATAGCAGCTGGGAAAAGCAGCGAATCTACACAGGAGAGACGGGGGACTGTAGGGGAATTCCCCTGGAGGCAGTATATCACCGGTTGAGGAGTGGTCCCACTAAGTGTCTGAATCTGCAGTATTACCAGGCTGCTTGAAAGGAATCCCCTTGTGAGCAGCGTCCTGCTGTGTGAGGAGTGCATGAAGGATCCCATGCCCCAGAACCATCATAGAGGCTCCTGCAGAGACAGCTGAGTGCCAGACCGTCCTGTTTTACAGCTACAGAGTGGTAACCAGTGTGATATGCACTAAATGCACATGTTATTTCTATCTGATGTATGCAGATTTATTACCCCTTTAATATTGTAATACATTCTATTACTTACTTCACTATTTGGCGTTGTGCGCTGTTTTCTTTTTGTTTTCATTACAGGAACGCTGCATCTTGTCCCCTGTTTTGGGGCTATCAGTTATAATTTTCTTCCTGACCTCAGGAGGTGCTATTGCCACTGTATTTGCTAGAACCCCCAATTGTGGTAGTCCTACAGGTGGGCATATTTTGCTTGTAGAGGTCGTAGCTCTCACAGGCATCTCTGTAGACTTTTTCTTTTTCTTGGGTAAGTTTTACAGTATCAGCAGTACTGTGCACGCATTCTCTCTCATTAGGTATACTGGATGTGCTGTTGCTAGGTAAAAACTTCTATTTGCTTTACACCATTTACTTGCTAGGTATTATCCCTCCGCTTCAGCAAAAATGTGGTTTTCTGCTTGAGTTCAGAATTTTCAGTCTCAACTTTGGGTTTTATGGCAGACTTTACTTGCAAAAAAAAAAAATATTCTTTGCAGTGGAATATTTCTTTCGCTCCCTGCAGGGCGACTCAACACTCAGCAATTGGCTTTGGGATACCTTTTACACAGCTCAGCAATTCCTTTTTCCCTGGTAGGGCAATTTTACCCTCAGCACTTGTTTACTGAAAATTCCCCTGCTTCAGCACAGTTTTGCATCAATTTTCACACTTTTCTGCATATACTCCATTCACAGCTGGTAGTCCTATGCGGTGTGGCAGCCTATACTTGCAGAATCAGTACCGCTCGTGGGTCACCATCTGTATTCACTGCTTCAGCTAAACATTTGAAAACAACAAACGCCTATCCCTTTTTAAGGGCTAACTCACTTCTTGAACCCTGACTACGGCTGGAAGGCAAAAACCCATATTTCAATGACCATATTACACTTTATTGTGATAGGCAAATAAGGTTTACCTGCTTCAGCACAGTCTCTCTCTCTCCTCTTGGAATCGGGGAAGAGTCCATCTGTGGTTTTGTGGCTTTCAGTGCAGTGTAGATTTCCTGCCTGGGTGTATATCACTTTAACTCTGGTCTCTGCTGCATGAGATTCTTTGGTCAGGCTGTTTGTAGGCAAAAAGCACAAAAAAAATTCACAGGCAATCTCCGGGGCCCCTTTTAACTTCAAGGGCCACCTCTCATCCCACTTCTGACACCATATGTAAGAGGACATGTGCAGAGGTACACAATGGAGACTGTTTAAGGTGAAATTAAATAAGGCTTTATTGTGCCTGTCGCTTTAAACACAGCAAAGAGCAACTTAAGAGAAATAGTGAGCCAAACAAAACATGCCCCACTTTGGCATATATGTATCCTTATATTCCAGCCCTTTTAACTGGGTGACTACCCAAGCTATTCATCAGCCCAAGTCATATAGATATGTATATATAGACAACAGTCATTGGAAAATAAAGTCTTATCTGTTTGCTGGGTTGTTGCCTTTTCTCCGAATAACCAGCATCCAGGTTTAGAAGTATTATTTAGTAGAAGGAGAAACCCGGGCGCTACCTCTAAATATGATGTGGGTGGAGAAATATAAACAGATAAAATTTTGACCTTAGAAGTTCATAAGGTCTCCCTCCGCTTCTTTGTCTCTTCCTGTGACTCTAAGAAACCCCAAAAGGATCTATCCAGGATCCTTAGTGGTGTAGGGATACAGAAAGAAAATGGGGGAGCACAGGTTGAGGGGTAGATAGAATATAGCAGACTTGATTCAGGTGTACTAATCTCTTACACAATAGACGTAGGGATGTGGTGGTGTACAATATAATAAACACTTACACGGCCTTGTGCAAATGCTGTCGCATCAAGGTTTCTTTGAATTTCCTCTTTTCTCTTCTCTTTTATTTTGTTTCTTCTTTCTCTGTCTGTTCGCTCCTGCTCCCCTTTATTTGGTGCAGAGTAACCCTCGAAATAAACAAATGGATAAAATTGAAACAATGGGCGGTGGTAGACAGGCAAAACGCAGGTACTGATAAAGCAGAAAAGACTGCAAACACTCACACGGGCAAGTGTGAGTGCAATCTTTGGGGAGGTGTCTTTATCCCCAGCAAACACAGAGGTCCCTCAAAGTAGAACTCTTTACTTGTACTGAATATACAGTGGGCAATCAGAGTTTGAAAATAAAGGGGGATACTATTACTCACACGGCCAAGTGTGAGTACACACTTGGATTGGTTTCCTTAGTGCTCTTGGGGGTGATGTCTTTATCCCCTGCAAACACAGAGGTCCCTCAAAGCAGAACTCTTCACTTGTACTAAATATACAGTGGGCAATCTGAGTTTAAAATGAAGGGGGATACTGTTACTCACACGGCCAAGTGTGAGTGCACACTTGGATTGGTTTCTATAGTGCTCATCTTGCAGACGCTGGTCAATCCTCCAATGTTGATAGACTCCTGCCACAAAGTGATGTGGGCAAAAATAAATCTCCTTAACACTTGTTAAAAATCCATAGTCTTTATTGAACACATAATAAGATAAAGTATAAGACAGCGCTTATGAACAAAAAGAGGTTCCAAGCGCTGAAGACAAACAGCCAGTCCTTAAGGAAATAGTGCAGGGCGCGTGGTGTGCAACTAACTGTGTCCACATCCGGATACAGTGTTGTTCCTCCGTTGTCCCACTCCGGACGGTGGCCGCAAAGGTTCAAAACACTAGGGGGTTTCAAGCTACGCGTTTCGCCCTTTCTTGGGCTTCCTCAGGCGCCTCACCCAAGACTGCACTCACACTTGCCTGTGTGAGTGTTTGCAGTCTTTTCTGCTTTATCAGTACCTGCGTTTTGCCTGTTTATTTCGAGGGTTACTCTGCACCAAATAAAGGGGAGCAGGAGCGAACAGACGGAGAAAGAAGAAACAAGATAAAAGAGAAGAGAAAAGAGGAAATTCAAAGAAACCTTGATGCGACAGCATTTGCACAAGGCCGTGTAAGTGTTTATTATATTATACACCACCACATCCCTACGTCTATTGTGTAAGAGATTAGTACACCTGATTTAAGTCTGCTATATTCTATCGACCCCTCAACCTGTGCTCCCCCATTTTCTTTCTGTATCCTTAGAAGTCTTATTTGTCAGCTCCAGAGATCTGTGTTCTCTCGGTCAGTCTGCCCTGGGAGACTCAGGAACCTCTGCTCTGTCTCCTAGTTCAGCTCACATGTGAACTAAGGAGTCTCTCTTCCTGTCTCAGAGGCAGGCTTTTTCTAACACCTCTAATCAGCCAGGTGCTGGTCAATTAACCAGCACACTGCTGGATTAGAGGCAAGTTTTCTGAACAGGGTAAGTCCCCTGTTACAGGTAGTAAGAGGGGATATGGGCTGTGAACTGATATGCCTAATATGAGACAAACTTTATGCCCCTGTAGTCAGCGGTGGTCTAGCATCAGTCACAGAGAATAGGATAGTATTGAGACAGCTGGCTAAATAAAGGGCTGGAATACAAAGCCCTCGTTAAGGCCATTGGGTGACTCATTATTAAGTGTATAAATCCTTCTTGATTCTTTCTTAAGCCAGTTGCCCTTGCCCTTGAGCCAGTTTCCCTTGCAGAGTCCCATGGGCAAATGGTTAATCCCAGTGAATGTCAAGACGGAGCTGTCCCCATCATGATGTTCGATGACGTGTCTAGCTACAGGTATATCAGTTATATTTCTGATGGTCCCTAGATGTTCTAGGCCACAATGTCTGAAGAGGCGTCTAGTTTTCCCGATGTACTTTTTACTGCATATACATTCAGCCATATAAATTACCCCTACAGTTTTGCAGTTGATGAAATGTCGAATTTCAAAGTGTGAGACCACCATGATTAGTGTTGGTACAGGACACCCCAAGAGGTGCCTTTCTAACCCCTTATCCCAGGGGTTAAAATGTTGGCATACTCATAGGAACATGTATACCAATATACAATGCACTTACCTTGGGCAGTTAATACATGCCCGGTTCATTCATGAACTCTACTCTGAGTATAGGGCTCTATAGCAATTGAGGCAATCACTTGTCCCATAACTATACTTGTTCGATGCCCTATAGGATGTTAGATATATTTTGCTATCTGTTACACCAAGCATGTCAAACTCAAAGGCTAACACGGGCCAAATAAACAAGGTTTAAGTTTAGGTGGGCCGCAAAAAAACAAAAACTTTTCATAGAAACGTAGGTTTATTTCGAAAAGTACAGTATAAATAAAAAGAACAACGATTAAATTAATGTTTTCTTCCTGACACTTGGCATCTCTGACTCTCTCTGACTCTCTCCCTCTCTTTGACTCTCTCCCTCTCTCCCTCTCTCTCTGACTCTCTCCTTCCCTCTGACTCTCTCCCTCCCTCTCTGACCCTCTCCCTCCCTCTCTGACTCTCTCCCTCCCTCTCTGACTCTCTCTCTCTGACTCTCACTCTCTCTGACTCTCTCTCTGACTCTCTCTGTCTCTGACTGTCTCTCTCTGACTCTCTCTCTGACTCTCTCTCTCTGACTCTCTCTCTGACTCTCTCCCTCCCTCTGACTCTCTCCTTCCCTCTGACTCTCTCCCTCTCTCTCTGACTCTCTCTCTCTCCCTCTCTCAGACACTCTTTCTCTCCCTCTCTCTCAGACACTCTCTGTCTCTCTCTCTCTCAGACACTCTCTCTCTCTGACACTCTCTCAGACACTCTCTCTCTCTCAGACACACTCTCTCCATCTCTCTCTGACACACACTCTCTCTCAGACACACACTCTCTCTCAGACACACACACACTCTCTCTCAGACACACACACTCTCTCTCAGACACACACACACACTCTCTCTCAGACACACACACTCTCTCTCAGACACACACACTCTCTCTCAGACACAACCTCTCTCAGACACACACTACTATTCGACACACATCTACTCTCTCAGACACAATCTCTCTCTCTCTATGACACACATCTCTCTCGACAACACTCTCTTCAGACACACACTATCTCTCGACACACACACTCCCTCAGAACACACACACTCTCTCTCAATACACCCACACCTAACTCTCAGACACACACACATCTCTCTCTCACACACACGCTCTCTCAGACACACTCTCTATCAGACACACACAAATCTCTCTCACACACAACGCCGCTTACAGAACACACTCTCTCTAAGACACACACACCACACTATCTAAGACAACACTCTCGCTCAGACACACGACTACGCTATCAGACACACTCTCGCTCTTCCAGACACAAGCGATGCTCTTCGCGAAGACCCAAACCGGCGCGCGCGAGAAAACACGCGCGCGCGACGACACGCAAGCAGAGTCTCAAGACAGAAAAATGCGCAGCAGAATAAGAAACACAACAACAAAAACACAGAGATTACCAAACACAGATACACACACACACAACACACACACAACACAAAACACACACAACAACACACAACACAACACACACACACACACACACACACACAGATACACAGATACACACAGCTACACAGATACACACACACACACACACACACAGATACAGACACACACACATGAGCAGTGGAGAGCAGAGGCAGCAACGGATTTGAGTGACTTTTGGGAGGAGGAGGGGGGGAAGGAGGAGGGGGAGGAGGGGGGGAGAAGGGGAAAGGGGGGAGGATGGGGGGAGGAGGAGGAGGGAGGGGGGAGGAGGATGGAGGGGGGAGGAGGGAGGGAGGGGAGGAGGAGGAGGAGGGGGGAGGAAAGGCAGGAGATCCGTGCAGGCAACTCCCTGCACACAGTCACAGATACACACACAGATACACGCAAAGATACACGCAGATACACACACACAGAAGGTTTGGCTTAGTGTTTTCTTAGGTGGCTCAAACGTCTAACGTAATATTATTTGAAGGTGAGTGGTATCCCCAGCTCTCACGTACCCTTGTCCTCACGGGCCCTAGTACTGTGCGGATACCCATGCTTGGGCAACGAGTTCAAGATGCTCAATACCTTTTTCCGTATTTGAGGCAGCTGTAAAGGTACTGGGCTGCAGAGTCCTCATTCTGTTTCTGAGTGTTCCTGCCATTTAATCCTTTCAGGGTTCGTTATCTTCTTCCCTGTGCTTTATCTGGCTTGCATCCACCATCATTCGTTATTTGTGGAGCACTGTGTGAAACTTTTCTTCGCCTGGGCTCGCAGAAGATATTCGTCTCAGTTTCTGGACCTTTTTGCGACTCCCTCTTGTACCGAGTCACCTGGCCTCTAAGCTTACATCTCTAGCGATGGATTGGTTTATGGTAAGCGGTAGCCTCAGTTTATTCATGCTGCTTGCGAGGATGCAATGGGTAATCAGACGTTCCTGCAGCATTGTATTTCCTTAGCAGCCTGCAGATGTTCTTCATTGCAGCGTTTGCTGATTTCTCGACATTTTGGAAGGTGTGTACGCAGACCTTGGCAGTTGGTTATGCCGTTGGTGTTTGCTTCAAAATTTTCATCTTCCACACCAGTTCGTGATTTTTCAAGCTCGGCAGCTTTTCATTCTTCCCATTGACGTGGTTTGGTCAACTCCGGAATTCTTTTTTTAAATCTTTGCATTTGCTCCTTTTTAGTTCTGTCCTATTCAGGGCCTCCTGCATTCCACCACTGCATTTCTGCACAATCATCTGCTTGGAGGCGGGCTGTCTCCTGGCGTTGAGACTTCAATCTCCAGGTTTAGGTCTGAAGCTCATTCTGAGAGGGACTTTTGAAGTTCCAGCTCCTCAGTGAGTACTGTGAAGTTCCTTTCTGGAGACTTCCAGTTCTGTGTGGCAGCTGTTGATCTCATGATGTGAGGCATCCCGTGCTTTGCGGAGTGATGAACCTCTTATGAGGATTAAATCCATCTCTGTCCGGACACTGTTTGACCTCCTGTTGTGAGCATTCAGCTCTACGCGAAGAGGTGAACCTCTTGTGAAAAGACGGTCATCTTGACTTCAGTTGCCTCCTCATACTTCCGCTTCAGATTAGCCATCATTTTATCAGATGGCTCTGCTTTTCATACCATGAGCGGGAATATAATAGGTGCAGTATCTAGCTCAGTCTTGAGATGTCCATTCGTCCGGCCAAAGACAGTAAATTAGTGAGCAATCTTTGAGCCCTTCACGTTCTATTTCTGTAGCGTCTATGTTACCATATTTCTTTGTTTCAATGTTTACGCGAGCATATCAAGTCATGCCTGGCATTTTCTAGGGCATCTTCAGGCTATAGTCAGGGATTCGACACTCACTGAGTTCGGCTCCGCTTCCCTGGGATGGTATGAGTTCGGGGTTACCTCACTGTGGACAGGACAAGACACGTTCTTTGAGGAGAACGGACTTTGCCACTGGGCCTCTGCATTATCGGTTATCCAGACTGGAGGATGAATTATTATCCCTATATTATCCCATAATTTTGCCTATATTCATCCTTCGGGATATTGTATCACCAATCAGCTTTATTGGACTGGCCACCGTGCAATAACTGACGATTTCTGCGCGCGTGTAAGAGACTGTAAGGGCACTCTTCCTTTTCCTCCCTATGATCCCCCTTGCACGAGACGTGAAGTCACTCGTACAACTGTGGACGGAGCGGCATATCGTGGCAACGCTGTGATAGCCCCTGCAGTTGCGGAAGTGTTGTGCAGAGCAATTTCCAACAGCTCTGGAATTGCCCTTCCAACCCCTAAGATCATAGCAGCGGTGGGAAAAGCCAGACGAAATCTACACAGGAGAGACGGGGAGACGTGAGGCGGAATTCACTAGTGGAGCTAGTATATCACCCCAGGTTGAGAAGGAAGTGGTTCCCAACGTAAGTGTGGAATCTGCAGTATTACCAGGGGCCTTGGAAGAATCCCTATTGCTGAGCAGAGGTCCACTGCCTGTGTGAGGAGTGATGAAGGATCCCCATGCCCGGCCAGAAACCATCATAGAGGGTCCGGCAGAGGACAGCGAGGTCCAACAGGACCTCCTGTTTTACAGCACAGAGTTCCGGTAACCATGTGTGATATGCACTAAATGACACAGTTATTCTATCTGATTGTAGCAGATTTATTACCCTTTAATATTGTAATAACTTCTATTACTACTTCACTATTTCGGCGTGTGTGCGCTGTTTTCATTTTTGTTTTATTACAGGAACGAGTGCATCTTGCTCCCTGTTTTGGGGCTATCAGTATAATTTCTTCTGACTCAAGGGCAGGCTGCGCGTATTTGCCCACTGTATGTGTAGAACCACCCCACAATTGAGTATTAGTCTACAGGTGCGGCATATTTTGCTTGTAGAGAGGGTCGATAGCTCTCACAGGCAGATCGTAGACTTTCTTTTCTGGGTAAGTTTTTACCAGTATAGCAGTCCAGTACTGTGCACGCATTCTCTACTCATTAGAGGTATACTGGTGTGTCGTTGACTAGGTAAAAACTTCTATTTGCTTTTCACCCATTTACTGCCCTAGGACGTATTATCCCTCCGCTCAGCAAAAAATGTTGCGGTCGTTTCGCTTAGTTACTCAGAATTTTCAGTCTCTAACTTTGGGTTTTATGGGCAGACTTGAATTGCAACAAAAAAAAAAAAATTACTTTGACAGAATGGAAAGATTCTTTCGCCCCTGCAGGCGATCAACACTCAGCAATTGGCCTTTGCGAGATACCTTTTACACAGCTCAGCAATTCTTTTTCCTGTCAGGCGCAATTTACCTCACACTTGTTTACTGAAATTCCCCTGCTTAAGCAAAGTTTGCCATCAATTTTTCAACTTTTACATACTCCTTCACAGATTGGTGAGTCCTATGACGTGGTGTGTGGCAGCCATAACTTGCAGAATCCAGTACACGCGTGGGCGACCATCGTTTCAATGCCTTAGCTAAAACATTGAAACAACAAACCGCCTAATCCCTTTTAAGGGCTAACTCAATTCTGAACCCTGACTACGGCTGTGGAAGGCAAAAACAATATTTCAATGACCATATAACACTTATTGAAGCAAAATAAGGTTAATGTCTAGCACCAGTTCTCTCTCTCCTCAATAGTGGTGAGGAGAAGAGGGAAGGAGAGAGTCCATATCTGTGGTTTTGTGGCTTTTCAGGGCAGTGTAGATTTCTGCCTGGGTTGTATATCACCTTAACTCTGCGTCATCATGCCTGCATGAGGATTCTTGGGTCAGGCTCTGTTTGTAGGACAAAAAAGCACAAAAAAAAATTCACAGGCAATCTCGGGGCCCCTTTTAAACTTCAAGAGGCCACCTCTCATCCCACTTCGACACCTATCTAATTAAGAGGACAAGCTCGGAGACCAGTTACAACAATGGAACTGGACATAATCCCATGAGATGGGTTAAGGTTGTGTAGCAAAGAAAAATAAGGCTTTATTGTGCCATGTCGCTAGGTTTAAAAGCTAACAGCAAGCCAACTTAAGAGAAATAGTGAGCAAAACAAAACATGCCCCACTTTGGACATATATGTATCCTTATATTCCAGCAACTTTTAACGGAGTGATACCACAAGCTATTCATCGCCCAAGTCATATAGATCATGTATATATAGACAACAGTCATTGGAAAATAAAGCTTATCTGTTTGTGGGCGTTTGCTTTTCTCGAAATAACCAGCATCAGGTTAGAAAGTATTATTAGTAAAGAAGGAAGAACCGGGCGGCTACCTACTAAATATGATGTGGGTGAGTGCTAGAAAATAAAAAGATTATAAATTTGACCTTAGAAGTTCATATCGTCTCCCTCCGCTTCTTTGTCTCTATCCTGTGAATATAGAAACCCCAAGAGATCTATCCAGGATACTTAGTGTGTGGGATACAGAAAGAAATGGGGAGACACAGTGAGGCGTAGCATAGAATATAGCAGACTTGATTCAGGTGAGTACTAATCTTTACACAATAGACGTCAGGGATGCTGGTCGGTGTTTACATATAATAAACACTTACACGGCCATTGTGCCAAATGCTGTCGCATAAAGGTTCTTTGAATTTCCTCTTTTCTTCTATCGTGTCTATCTGTGTTTCTTCTTCTTGTCTGTTCGCATCCTGCTCCCCTTTATTTGGGCGCAGAGTAACCCTCGAAATAAACAATGGATAAAATGATGAAACAATGGGCGGGGGTGGTTAGGTAGACAGGGCACCAAAACGCAGTACTGATCAAAGCAGAAAAAGACTGCAAAAACTCACAAGGGCAAGTGTGAGCCCCTGCCAATCTTTGGAGGTGTCGTTATCCCCAGCAAACACAAGGGGGTCCCTCAAAGTAGACTCTTTACTTGTACCGAATAACCGTGGGCAATCAGAGTTTGAAAAAATAAAGGGGGGGGATATATAATCACCCGGCCAAAGTGTGAGTACACACTTGGATTGGTTTCCTTAGTGCTACTTGGGGCGGTGATGTCTTTATCCCATCAAACCAGAGGTCCCCTCAAAGCAGAAACTCTACACTTGTACAATATACAGTGGGCAATCTGAGTTAAAATGAAGGGGGATACTGGTACTCACCGGCCAAGTGTGAGTGCACACTTGGATTGGTTTTATAGTGCTCATCCTTGCAGACGAATGGTCAATCCTTCCAAATGTTGATAGGTACTCCTGCAACAAAGTGATGTGGGCAAAAATAAATCTCCTTAACCACTTGTTAAAAATCCATAGTCTTTATTGAACACAAAATAAGAGAAAGTATAAGACAGCGCTTATGAACAAAAAAGAGGTTCCAAGCGCTGAAGACAAACAGCCGTCCTTAAGGAAAGAGTGCAGGCGCCTGCGTTGTGCAAACTAACTGTGTCCACCATCCGGATACAGTGTTGTCCTCCGTTGTCCCACTCCGGACGGTCGGCGAAAAGGTCAACACTAGTGGGTTCAGCTACGCGTTTCGCCCTTTTCTTGGGTTCCTCAGGCGCCTCAACCAAAGACTGCACTCACACTTGCCTGTGTGAGTGTTTGAAGTATTTTCGTTTATCAGTACCTGAGTTTATTGCTCTGTTTATTTCGAGGGTTACTTCTGCACCAAATAAAGGGGGCAGGAGCGAAACAGACGGAGAAAGAAGGAAGAAAAGAAAGAAAGAAAGAGAAACAAGATAAAAGAGAAGAGAAAAGAGGAAATTCAAAGAAGAAACCTTGATGCGACAGCATTTGCCACAAGGCCGTGTAAGTGTTTATTATATATACACACCACATCCCTACGTTCTATTGTGTAAGAGATTAGTACACCTGATTTAAGTACTGCCCCATAATTCTATCGACCCCTCAACCTTGCTCCCC
Organism: Ascaphus truei; assembly: GCA_036426205.1. Classification (NCBI taxonomy): domain Eukaryota; kingdom Metazoa; phylum Chordata; class Amphibia; order Anura; family Ascaphidae; genus Ascaphus; species Ascaphus truei. Next base: position 15,786 of record WSYH01006216.1, read on the forward strand.
ATTTTTCTGTATCCTTAGACAGTCTTATTTGTTCCAGCTCCAGAGATCGTGTTACTCTCGGTCAGTCTGCAGGGGAGGACTCAGGAGGAACCTCTGCTCTGTCTCCTAGTTCAGCTCAAATGTGAACTAACTAAGGAGTTCTCTCTTCCTGTCTAAGAGGCAGGCTTTTGCTAATACCCTATCAGCCAGGTGCTGGTCTCAATTAACCAGCACACTGATGGATTTAGAGGCAAGTTTACTGAACAGGGTCAGGTAAGTCCCACTGTTTACAGGTAGTAAGAGGGGATATGGGTAGTGAAACTGATCAGCCTAATATAGACAAACTTATTGCCCCAGGTAGTCAGCGGGGTCTCGATCAGTCACAGAGAAATGAGGATTAGTAGTGAGAAGCTGGCAAATAAAAGGGCTGGAATACAAAGCCTCGTTAAGGCCAGTGGGTGACTCATTATTAAGTGTATACATTCCTTCTTGATCTTTCTACGCCAGTTGCCCCTTGCCCTTGAGCCAGTTTCACTTGCAGAGTCCCATGGGCAAATGGTTTATCCAAAGTGCAATGTCAAGACGGAGCTGTCCCATCATGATGTTCGATGACGGTCAAAAAGCTACAGTTATATCAGTTAATTCTGATGGTCATAGATGTTCTAGGGACACAATGTGAAGTGGCGTTCTCGTGTCCGATGTACTTTTTACGACAATATACATTCAGCCATATAAATTACCCTTACAGTTTTTTGCAGTTGCTTGAAATGTCGAATTCAAAAGTGATGAGACCACCATGATTAGTGTTGTGCGTACAGGACCACCCCCAAGAGGTGCCTTTCTAACCCCTTATCCCAGGGGTTTTAAAAATCTGTTGGCATTACTCATAGGAACAGGTATAACCAATATACAATGACTACCTTGGGCAGTTATACATGCCCGGTTTCATTCATGAACTCTACTCTGGTATAGGGCTCTATAAGCAAAGGGAGCCGGCATAATAAATTGGAAAATGAAAATAAAATATCAAGGGGGAGATGAACTATAGGATGTAGATATATTTGGATATATGTGAACAAACCCAAAGCATGTCAAACTCAAAAGGTAAAAGGGGCCAAATAATATAAACACAGGTTTTACGTTTTAGGTGGGCCGCAAAAAAAACAAAAACTTTTCATAAAACGTAGGTTTATTTCGAAAAGTACAGTATAAAATAAAAAAAGAAACGAACAACGATTTAAATTAAGTTTTCTTCGACACTTGGAAATCCTATGCTATCTTGACTCTCTCCCTCTTCTTTGACTATATCCTCTCTCCCTCTCTCTCTGACTCTCTCCTTCCCTCTGCCTCTCTCCCTCCCTCTCTGGGACCCTCTCCATCCCTCTCTTGACTCTCTCCCTCACTCTCTGGACTCTCTCTCTCTGACTCGCACCTCTCTCTGACTCTCTCTCTGACTCTCTCTGATATTAGGTACTGTATCTCTTGACTCTATCTCTGCCGATCTCTCTCTGACTCTCTCTCTGAATCTCTCCCTCCCTCGACTCTCTCCTTCCCTCTGACTCTCTCCCGCGCTCTCTGACTCTCTCTCTCTCCCTCTCTCAGAACTCTTTCTTCCCCTCTCTCTCAGGGACACTCTCTGTCTCTCTCTCTCTCAGACACTCTCTCTCTTGACACTATCTTCGACACTCGCTCTCTCTAAGACACACTCTCTCCATCTCTCCTTGACACAAATCTTCGCTCAGACACACACTCTCCTCAGACACACACAACACTCTCTCTCAGACAACACAATCTCTCTGCAGACACACACACACACTCTCTATTCAGACACACACACTTCTCTCTAGGAAACACACTCTCTTCAGACACACACTCTCCATCAGACACACATCACCTCTCTCAGGGAAATAACCTCTATCTCAGACACACACTCTCTCTCTCAGACAAACTCTCTCAGACACACACTCTCTTAAGACAACACACACACTCCTCTCTCTCTCTCTCTCAGACAAACTCTCTCTCAGACACACACACAACTCTCTCTCACACACACACTCTCTCTCGGAACACCACTATCTCTCAGACACACACACTCCCTCAGACCACACACTCTCTCAGACATACACTACTCTCAGACACACACCTCTCCTCAGACACACACTCTTCTCAGACACACACTCTCTCTCAGGACACAAACTCTCCTCTCAGACACACTCTCTCTCTCTCTGGAAATCCACACTCTCTCTCAGACACACACTCTCTCAGACACACACTCTCTCTCAGACACACACACTACCTCAGACACAACAATCTCTTCAAATACACACACACTCTTCTTCAGACACACCACACACTCGCTCTCTCACCCACACTCTCTCTTCAGACACAATCTCTCTCAGACACCACACCCACACACTCTCTCTCACACACACACTCTCCTCAGCCCACACTCCCCCCTTTTCTTTTTCTTTGTTAGACACACCACACAACAATCTCTCAGACACACACTCTTCTCTCAGACACACACTCTCTTCTCAGACCACCTCTTTTTCCTCTTCTAAGACACACTCTCTCTCTGTCTCAGACACACCCATCTCTCTTCTCAGGACCACACTCTCTCTCTCTCAGACAATCTCTCTCCCGCAGACACTCTCTCTCTAAGACACACACACACCACACACAAGATAACACACAGATACACACACACACACACACACACCACACACACACACACACACACACAAACACACACACACACACACACACACAAACACACACAAACACAAACACCACATACACCACAAAGATACACAGATACACAGCTACACACAACAGATACACAGATACCACACACCCACACCACAGATTGAGATACACAGATACACAACAGCTACACAGATACACACACACACCTACATCACACAGATACAGACACCACACACATGAGCAGTGGAGAGCAGAGGCCGCAACGGATTTGAGTGACTTTTGGGAAGGAGGAGGGGGGGAAGGCGGAGGGGGGAGGGGGGCGAGAAGGGGAAAGGGGGGGGATGGGGGAGGAGGAGGAGGGAGGGGGGAGGAGGATGGAGGGGGGAGGAGGGAGGGAGGGGAGGGGAGGAGGAGGGGGGAGGAAAGGCAGGAGATCCGTGCAGGCACTCCCTGCACAACAGTCACACGGAAACAAACAGATTACCGCAAAGATACACGCAGATACACACACACCACACACAAAACACACAGATACACACAGATACACACAAACAGAGACAGATACACACAGATAAACACACACACACACACACACATATATACACACACACAGAGATACACACACACAAACACACAAAGAAATAC